>CANDYM010000459.1:0-99113 GCA_947397865.1 Polietes domitor
CCGACCGACTTAGAATCACTTTTGAATCGATTTAACAATGTCCGTCTGTCCATCTATTCTTGTAATCGCGATACAGGTCGCAATTGTACACATAACCAAATACAACTTTGCACAACGACGTTTTATGGGATAAGGACGAACGCTATTTAATTTGAAGCAAATCGGTTCAGATTTATATATAGCCCCCATACGAATTTCACTCCCGATTTGACTCTTTTCAGTCTAGATACCACATATTACAACAGATTTTCTTCAAAATTGACGATATTTTAACTAGAAACACCTGTGGTGAAAATGTGGTAGATCGGTTCAGATTTATATATAGCTCCCATATAAATTTCGATCTCGATTTGACTTTTCTGCCCCAGAAACCACGAATTTTCACCGAATTTCTTCAAAGTGAGCATAACACGTTATATTTGAACTGGTAGAACTTATTGCAAAAGTTAGTCACTTTATTCCATTTTTATACCCTCCACCTCCAGGATGGGGGTATATTCACTTTGTCATTCCGTTTGTAACACCTTGAAATATTCATCGGAGACCCCATAAAGTATTTATATTCTGGGTCGTGGTAAAATTCTAAGACGATATAGCCATGTCCGTCTGTCTGTCTGTTGAAAGCACGATAGCGGCCGAACGAAATGAGCTAGGAGGTTAAAATTTTTCCTAAATGTGTCTTATGGTTGTAGATCGGTTGGGATTGAAAGTGGACGAAATCGGCCCAGAGTGAACAATTTTTCCCTCACAAGGACTGAAAATACCCCTAATATTTAGAGTATTTCAGCATGTTTTTTGAACATATTAGCTTGTATTTACTTGATATTTGCAATTCGTATTCCCTTTATAGCATAAAAGGGCACCATAGAGTGATTTTTATTTGTAGGGGGCGAAATGGGACAAAAAGGGATAAAAATGGTACCTATCAAACGACAACAGATAGAAACACGAAATTTGGCGTGCACATTTCTCTAATAGAGTAGATACATAATAAAAAAATTATTTTTTCTAAATTCGTACTTTTAAGGTGTTAAATTGGGATAGAGGGATAAAATAGTACCAACCTAACGGCTGCACCTAGAATAATGAAATTCGATATATACATTCCTCTGATTGTGTAGACACCTAAAATAAAAGAACTTTCCAAAATTCGTACTTTTTGGGGTTCAAATGGAAAAAGGGGATAAAAATAGTACCTACCAAATGACCACAGTTAGAATTATGAAATTCGGAGTATACATTCCTCTGACTGCGTAGACACGAAAAATAAAACGTTTTTTCCAAATTCGTACTTTCAACGGATACAATGGCTACAGGAGATAAAAATAGTACCAACTAAACGAATACAGCTAGAATGATGAAATTCAGTGTGTACATCCCTCTAATTGTGTAGATACGTAAAATAAAGAGATTTTAGATAGTCGTACTCTTGAGGGGGCAAAATTGGAAAAAGGGGATAAAAATGGTACCAACAAAATGGCTGCTGATACAATCATGTAATTCGTTGTATACATTCCTCTGACTGCATAGCCACGTAAAATATTTTTTTACAAATTCGTACTTTATTTTGTTGCTTTTACGACAAAAAAATGGTAGAATCCTGAAGCTGTCTTATACTGCGTACGTTAGAGATAAGTTATTTTCAAAATTTATACTTTTAAAATTAAAATAGGATGGACATACAACCAACCAAACGACTGTAGCTGAAAATACGCTCTCTATCCTCCAATATTTAGGGTATTTATGATTCCTCCCTTATATTTACTTTATGAGTTAAACTATTATTTCCTTTATATATATACAGTATACAAATATTGGTAGCCTGGGCTTATTAATTAAATTTCTGATTTTCATACAGTTAAAATTTGTTGCGGACATTTCCTCTTGTAGCTTGGAAGCACAACAAAGAAAATAAATGTTTTAGCTTGCGAAATAGGACAAAAAGAGATAAAATATAATACCAATGATACGATAACAGCTAGAATCATGAAATTCGGTGTGTACGTCCCAATAATTCGTAGACACGTAAATTAGAGAGATTTTTCAAATTTCGTACTTTTTAAGGGATATAATTAAAAAAGAGTGATAAAAATGGGACCTACCAAACTGCTGAAGTTGAAATCATGAAATTCGGTGTATACATTCTGACTATGAAGACTCGAAAAAAAGGTTTTTTCGAAATTTGTACATTTGGGATGGAAATGGAATCGGAATGGGGATATCTTTAAAATTTATACTTTTCTTATCACTTTGTCTGTATCTGAAAATGCTTTTTTCTAATGGCGACAATCGCCTAATATTTAGACATGTTCACTTTCACAATTTCAGCATTTTATTTATATATAGTAGTAGATTTTAAGCAGTGCACATAAGTATACACTATAGTTTGAAATAGTAAACAAATATAGTAATGTGCATAAAAATATCACAATTTTCGTAATATGGTACTGTACTTCTCTGTAAAGTCGAAATCCTTTAATCTGCTGGTAATACTGTGGAATGCACTCCGTGGTGGAGGGTATATAAGATTCGGCCCGGCCGAACTTAACGCCTTCTTACTTGTTGGATATAGCCCCGATACAAATATTCTTTTCGATTTGACAAATTGGGCCAGGTCATAAAGAGTGATTTTTTTGAGGTTAGGATTTTCATGCATTAGTATTTGACAGATCGCGTGGGATTTCAGACATGGTGTCAAAGAGAAAGATGCTCAGTATGCTTTGACATTTCATCATGAATAGACTTACTAACGAGCAACGCTTGCAAATCATTGAATTTTATTACCAAAATCAGTGTTCGGTTCGAAATTTTTTATCGACAAATTTTGTTCAGCGATGAGGCTCATTTCTGGTTGAATGGCTACGTAAATAAACAAAATTGCCGCATTTGGAGTGAAGAGCAACCAGAAGCCGTTCAAGAACTGCCCATGCATCCCGAAAAATGCACTGTTTGGTGTGGTTTGTACGCTGGTGGAATCATTGGACCGTATTTTTTCAAAGATGCTGTTGGACGCAACGTTACGGTGAATGGCGATCGCTATCGTTCGATGCTAACAAACTTTTTGTTGCCAAAAATGGAAGAACTGAACTTGGTTGACATGTGGTTTCAACAAGATGGCGCTACATGCCACACAGCTCGCGATTCTATGGCCATTTTGAGGGAAAACTTCGGAGAACAATTCATCTCAAGAAATGGACCGGTAAGTTGGCCACCAAGATCATGCGATTTGACGCCTTTAGACTATTTTTTGTGGGGCTACGTCAAGTCTAAAGTCTACAGAAATAAGCCAGCAACTATTCCAGCTTTGGAAGACAACATTTCGAAGAAATTCGGGCTATTCCGGCCGAAATGCTCGAAAAAGTTGCCCAAAATTGGACTTTCCGAATGGACCACCTAAGACGCAGCCGCGGTCAACATTTAAATGAAATTATCTTCAAAAAGTAAATGTCATGGACCAATCTAACGTTTCAAATAAAGAACCGATGAGATTTTGCAAATTTTATGCGTTTTTTTTTAAAAAAAAGTTATCAAGCTCTTAAAAAATCACCCTTTATTAGCCTATGATTAGGAAACATACAAAAATCCTTCCCGTTTTCACTTTTTCACTGAATTGAATTGTATTCGGATAGAAAGTGGAGTGTATCATATAGTCGGCCCCGCCGACTTTAGCATTTCCTTACTTCCAATATATATCCTCATTGCGAACTGCAAATTTTTAAATTTGAGGCAATAATCCGTCCAAGATTTGAACTATTACTTAGTACTTTCAGTAAGACATAGCGTCCATATTAATCTCTTGAGTGACTTCTAAAATGAATTACATGAAATAATTTTTGTTTTGTATAACTTATTTATTACAATTCTATTGAACATATTGAGGTTGTAAGTGTCTTCACTTTGTTAAGTTTAATGTTATTGTTGTTATCACTTGGGTGTTGTTTTAAGTTTGTGCTGTCCAATGTTCATGCTGTTGCAATAGGTTGTTGTCTGCTGTTGTATAGATGTACGAAATATGTTTGTTCATCTGTGTATCAGTTGGTTCCGAGAGGGGAAAGAGGCCAGAATCATATATATGGAACCATATTTGCCAAAAAGACGTAAGCAATGCCATTTTTCATTTTAATTTTCGTTTTTTTTTATGAAAATGGATAATTTGCGACTACTTAAAAATTCCATATGAAAAAATTCCAATTGACATGCTCATTGAATTTTTGCTTCCAAAACTTCAAGAGATTTGGTTTCAACAAAACAATTCGAAAAAAATCGTAAAAAATAGAAGCCATAATTTTACCACTTTCAAACTTACACAGTCGCTTAAAAATTGACCTAAGCACACTACTTTCAAATCTCAACAATATGGATTAGTGTAATCATTTCGAAAATCAAAATAAAAGAATTAAAATTGCAAAAACTTTAAAAAATCTAACCCTGATATAACACAACACATCAATATTTTAAAAGTAATTGAATTTACCTTCAAAAGGAATAACACATTAAAATCGGTAAAGTATTTCTGGAGTTTCAGGCGATTGAATGAGCACACTTTTCATAACTCGTAAAAAAATGAATTTTTGAATGAGTTATTTACGTATACAATATTTTCTATGAATACATATACAAACTTTCAAAACAATCGAAGCTATCGAAGTCAAACACCGTACCACTTGACATGGAATGAGTCCTTTCCTTTATTTATTTCATTTATTTTATTTTTTTAATTCGACATTTAATATTGATTATAGGCCAAAATAAAACAACGAGAAATTATATATTTTTTTTAAATATATCTTCAATTTTTATAAAAATACATTAGCTAATCTGTCATGATGGCAACAAAATTAAAAATACATCATAGAACTAGTAGATTAGTAACTTTCCAGCAAGCCCTTCTAAGGGTTTTTTAAAAAGTGTATTAGAAATATCGCTAAAATCGTAAAAAATGGTTAGATCAAAAAAGTATAGATTAAAATGTCGCTTTGTTTCAAAAATCCGCCAATAATTAATTGAGTTGTTGAAGTTTTCGCTAAAACAAAATTGTTGAAAAAATTCAAGTTTGTGCCATTCTAGTTCAAATCTCTAATAATTTAACGAATTTAAGTCCAATACAAATATTTAATATTCGAAAAAAGAAAGAAAAAAACGGTGAAAACATTACTTGAGTTTTAATTATTTTCCAAAAATACCTGAATTTCCAAAATGGGGAAAATGTGATCCAAAATTTGGTATTTTTATATAAAATGGCTCCAAAAAACAACAAAATATTGCAAATATTATTTACTAATTTAAAATCGAAGAGGGACAGTATGGGAAAATATAATATACAGAATGAAGTGCAATGACAATAATATAGAGAAATGTAACAAGGTTTTCGTTGGCACCTAGGGTTTGGGGTCCGGGAATTCCCGAATCGTTTTTCCCGTGAATTCCCGGGAAAAAATTTTCAATTTCCCGGGAATACGGGAAATATTAAAAACATAATTTATTTATTATGTTGATCAATAATTTAATGTTACTATATAAATTGGAATTTTTAGATGTATTTCAAATTTGTTGTTTGTTTGTTGTTTTGTGAGTATTTGTTGAGTATTTGTTTATATTATATTACTACAAACAAAACTTTTTTATGCGAAACCCAGCTAGGGGAATAAAAACTTTTTGTGAGGCTATTTGCCTCTATCGATATTTGTCATGTCGACAATACTATGGCTTACATAACGTAAATTTTCTTGTTTTCCTAGAAGAATCGAGGTGAACATATTCTTCAAGAACAATTTACTTTACATATGTAGCCAGAAAGAAATGGTCTAAAAATTGGAATACAATAAAAATTGTTCGCCTGGAAACTTTCAAGAGAACGGTGTATTTCAATGGCCATTTGTAAGAATTAATGACTGGACTATTTCAATATTTTTAGCTTTTATTTTTTATGAATTTATTAAATTAATTTGTTATGTTTCTATTTAAAGTTTAGAATATTCACCCCTGTTTCTATAAAATATTTTTGTCTCCAGACGAATGAATATTCTAAATTAAATGTGTCACAACATTCTCCGTCATATGAGTTATTTGTTTCCTTAATCGTTTTCAATTTTGAAATTAGTGTAGGCGTCAGTCACTTCTACATGCGAAATAAATGTCCAATTCTGACGATTAGTCTACACCTTTTCAAGTTTATAACGAGAAAATGTAATTTATAATCAGAATATGTAAGTTCATGATGAGAAATGTAAATTCATAACAGGAAATGTAAATTCATAGTAGGAGCATGATAATTCACAATCAGCACTCTAAATTCGTAATGTGAAATGTAAATTCATATTGAGAAATATAAAATCATAATAAGAACATACAAATTGATAATGAGATATATAAATACAAAATGAGAAAATGCAAATTGATAATGAGAAAATATAAATTCTCAGGAATATATATTCATAAAATATAAATTCATAATCAGGAACTGTAAAAATTTATAATCGAAGCTACAAACACATATTTTTATCAATGTTCTCATTATAAATTTACATTTTTTATGATTTTATATTTGTTCATTATGAATTCATATTTTCTGAATATGAAAACGTATTTTCTGATTATGAATTTGGATTTTCCGATTACAAACTTGTATATTTCATTATGAAATGGTAAATTAAAATTAATTAACAATTTTCATTATGAATTTATATTTCTCATTATGAATTAACATGTTCCTATTATAAATTTACATCACCCATTATGAATTTATATGTTCCTAATATGAATTTACATTTCTCAATAAAAATTTGTATGTTCCGAATATAATCTTGAAAAGGTGTAAAGTGAAATAAAAAATAATTTGTAAAACATTTTGACAATATCATTCGTTTTTAAATTGTAATATGGCAGTATTGAAAATAAACACACCAGTTATTAAATGTTGATATTTTAAACCATATTGGACATACCTATAAATAAATTAATTTTTCCCGGGAATTCCCGGAATGAAATTTTTCATTCCCGTTTTCCCGGGAAATGAAAAAGTCCTGGAAATCCCAAACCCTATTGGCACTACTAAAAAACAAGCTACAAACACAAGTCAGACATAAAACCTCGCTCAAAGCTATAAACTGCTGAATGGAAAAATCAAAAAGAAAAGAAAACTAGTAAAGAAAGGTTAAATTCGGGCAGGGCCGACTATATGATACACTCCAGTTTCTATCGGAATACAATTCATTTCAGTAAAAAAGTGAAAACGGGAAAATTTTTTGTATGTTTCCTAATCACAGACTAATATGACCTGGTCCAACATGTCAAATCGAGAATAATATAAGTACCGGGCCATATCCAAACATGGAATGAAGTGACTAACTTTCACAATAAGTTCTTCCAGTTGAAGTATATGGTGTTATGCTCAAGATATTCTCTGAAAATACGCGGTTTCTGGGGGAACGAAATTTGTATGAGAGCTATATGTAAATCTGAACCGATGTGACCCATTTTCACCATAGGTGTTCCTAGTTTAAATATAAGATTTTATGCATGGAAAGAAATAGGTGAAATATAATATGTAAAGTTTGGCCAAAATCGGTTAAACTTTTGGGAACAACATTTGTATTTGGGATATATTTAAATCTGAACCGATCTAACCCACTTCCACCATAGTTTTGTTTAGTTGTATAAGATATTGTGCCAATTTTAAAGAAAATCGGGTACAATATGTGGTTTCTATAGCGCAAAACTCAAATCGGGAGCGACATTTGTATGGGGGCTATATCTAAATCTGAACCGATCTTACCCAAATTATGCATAGGTGTTTCTAGTTGGATTATAAGATGTTGTCCCAAATTTAAAGAAAATCGGGTACAATATGTGGTTTCTAGAGCGGAAAATGTCAAATCGGGAGCGACATTTGTATGGGGGCTATATCTAAATCTGAACCGATCTTACCGAAAATCTGCATAGGTGTTTCTAGTTGGATTATATGATATTGTGTCAAATTTAAAAAAAATCGGGTGCAATATGTCGTTTCTAGAGGAAAATGTCAAATAGGGAGCGACATTTATATGGAGGCTATATCTAAATCTGAACTGATCTTACCCAATTTCTGCACATATGTTTTTAGTTCGATTATAAGATGTAGAGCCACATGTAAAGAAAAACGAGTATATGTGGTTTTAAAGCTGCAAAAGTCAAATCGGGAGCGATATTTGTTTGGGGGCTATATATAAATCTGAACCGATCTTAACGAAAATCTGCATAGGTGTTTCTAGTTGGATTATATGATGTTGTGTCAAATTTAAAGCAAATCGGGTGCAATATGTGGTTTCTAAAGCGGCAAAAGTCAAATCGGGAGCGACATTTGTATGGGGGCTATATCTAAATCTGAATCGATCTTACCTAATTTCTGCATACGTGTTTCCAGTTGGATTATAAGATTATAAGAAAAATTTAATGATATTCAAGTACAATATGTGGTTTCTAGAGCGGAAAAAGTCAAGTCGGGAGCGACATTTGTATGGGGGCTATATCTAAATCTGAAGCGATCTCACCCACTTTCAGCATAAGTGTTTCCACTTCGATTATAAAATGTTGTGCCAATTTTAAAGAAAATCGGGTACAATATGTAGTATCTAGAGTGAAAAGAGTCAAATCGGGAGTGAAATTCGTATGGGAGCTATATATAAATCTGAACCGATTTCCTTCAAATTAAATAGCGTTCGTCCTTATCCCGAAAAACATCGTTGTGCAAAGTTTCATTTGGTTCTGTCTACAATTGGGACCTGTATCGTGATTACAAGAATAGATGGACGGACAGACAGACAAACAGACGGACATTGCTAAATCGATTCAAAAAGTGATTCTAAGTCGATCGGTATAATTAACAATGGGTCTATCTCTCTTCCTTTTGGGTGTTACAAACAAATGCACAAAGACATAATACTCTCGTGGAGTGTATAAAAACGGTGAAAACATTACTTGAGTTTCAATTATTTTCCAAAAATACCTGAATTTGCAAAATGGGGAAAATGTGATCCAAAATTTGGTATTTTTATATAAAATGTCTCCAAAAAACAACAAAATATTGCAAATATTATTTACTAATTTAAAATCGAAGAGGGACAGTATGGGAAACTCAAATATAATATACAGAATGAAGTGCAATGGCAATAATATAGAAAAATGTAACAAGGTTTACATTGGCACCACAAAAAAACAAGCTACAAACACAAGCCGGACATAAAACCTCCTCAAAATAAAACGACACCAAAACTGATCTTGACAATCTCGCTCAAAGCTATAAACTGCTGAATGGAAAAAGCGAAAAAGAAAACAAAAATAATGTCCCTATCGACTTTAACTTTTCCTTGCCTGCATTTTATTCGAATTTAGCCACTTGTTAGTTATGCAAATTGTTGACGATCAACCATATGATCGACATCAGCTGATGCTGGCTTGTAGAAGATCGGCCATATGATCGACATCACCTGATGCACATATGACATACCGTGACATCCACATACAGATGGCGTTATTATTTGTTTTTATGTTTGTCAAAGTTGTTTGTGTGCACTTCGTACGGAGCAGCAATACGTGCTGAAATAAAATATTAAAATCTATTTGTGTTGTATTCTTTATAAATTGTCTCCTCTAGACTCCTTCTAGGGGAGACCAACAGTGCCATTATCCTAATGGAAACCTGTTCATGGTCCTTCGTAACCACCCTCAATCGAAACTAGTGATAATCTGCAGTGCGCGTTAAGAAGTGTCGGCATATCCATCCAAATTAATTAAATAAAATGTCATTACGTGACATGGTTCTACGAGCCAACTAAGTTCTCCGTCACCATACCATTGTTGTCACTACGTGAAGCAAGGCTTTACGAGCAAGTGACGGTGAATAAAGTAAATATACGTTGCTTCTCTCTACACGGCTCTACGAGTCATTATTCAGAGATATAGGAAGAAATAGCCCAAGTCGTCAAAGGATTACGCAGTCACGGCAGCATCTACCACATAACCATGTACTTTGAACTACAAAAACAATGTACACAACCACACAGTATTTCAAGCACAACAATAACAACTGCAATGTAAGCGGCGTCATCATCATTTCGCACTAGTGCAAGGAGGCCGGCATGTTGACGATCGACCATATGATCGACATCAGCTGATGCTGGCTTGTGGAAGATCGGCCATATGATCGACATCACCTGATGCACATATGACATACCGTGACAACCACATACAGATGGCGTTATTATTTGTTTTATGTTTGTTTTTATGTTTGTTAAAGTTGTTTGTGTGCACTTCGTACGGAGCAGCAATACGTGCTGAAATAAAATATTAAAATCTATTTGTGTTGTATTTTTTATAAATTGTCCTCTAGACTCCGTCTAGGGGAGACCAACAGTGCCATTATCAACTTCTTGACTGCTGCTGTCCTCATCTTCCACACTAATTCCCATTTCCTCCAGATAGTTGTTTGTTTTCGGGCACAATTTCAAAGCAACACAGATTTCCTGAGGTTTGAAATCAGTGATGAGCATATCGATCAATTCTGACGAATAGCTTTCGACGAAATCGACACATTCGGCCTTTAGTTTTTCTGGCAGGTGACTGCACAAACCATCCAATAAAAAAACTCTCTCTATTACACATACTATATTGCTAAACCATTTATCAACTTTGTACAACTATTATACGGGAATGTTTAAATATTTTACGCTTTTACTAATTAATTTGCACAGCCTATCGTATAATGTCTGTAATTCAATTACATTTAATTAAGTAATTCGCCTAATTAGTACACTCAGTAAACAAAAACCTAACACGAATGATGCTGGCGTAGATATTAATACCACTCCTGGTAATCTATTTTGTTGTTGGGATGAGTTTCAATTCAATTAGATGCAAAAAATATGTCTAAATTACTAAAACAGGATAATTAATACAAATATACAATGTAGCAGATACAATTTATTGTATGTACATAAATATGAAATACTGAAAGTTAATTAGGAAGACTTTGACGAATATTTAATAGGGGCGATAAATTCGTTAAAATTCTATAATTTTCATTGTCACTTTTTATGTGTTATATGCAGAGATTCTATACAAATATAGATAATTTGATTCATGCTGTCAGCCACTCTCGTTTTTAGCCATTACTTATCCATGTTTGTCATTATTTGATTTGACACGTAAGTGACATCTACCGACTTTATACTGCTCTAAATTGATTAATCTAATTTTCGTATTTATGTTGCAGGAATACACATAAAATTTGGCTGAAATGGCTGCTTTTTAGCTCAACTGTTGCTTTCCCTCACTCCCTCGAAGTAATGATACAATTGTTATTGCCTTAAATACATTTTTAAACCAACTATCATTAGTGCAACAGCTGCGCTATTTGCGATAATTTTGGCCAGAAACATGAAGCATCATTCCAAATATTAATATTAAAATGTCTATATTCGACATAAGCCAAATTCAAAGATTTGCATAGGTATTTCGTTTTGAGGTAGGCAGGTGTTAATGATATTGCGTTTTAGTTTTAAATTGTTATTAATACACAATGACATGGATTTCTTGAAAGGTACACCATGAAATATTAATATGTACCATATTTTTCTGATGAATGACTGACTTTAAAATAATATATTTTTGGGTATTGCAACGTCGTCATCGATATATGATATTTGTAAAGAATGCTGTTCGTAACTTATTTCATTATATAATTATATTTTGAATCAAATGAAATGCGTACAATTAATTTGCACGAAAATTATAGTATTGGTAAAGTTTTGTTAACTATTAATGCATTATCTGCAAAACAGACCAAAGACACAAGTTTTGGTTTTTAATATTTTTTTGCTGATTATAAATCTGTTACGTCGTGCAAATATGATTTTTAAATGTATTTTCTTATGGATTTATAAACATTAATTTGATTCAAAATTTTTTCTTGGCAATAAAAATTACCAAAAACAAGTAAGGAAAGGCTAGAGTCGGGCGGGACCGACTATATGCGGTGTAACCCTGCGTATGTACCTCGCTTAGATTACTAAACCCAGGTATTTCATGGGAGCAATTTTATGTAGTTCATAAAAATTATACAGCTACTATAAATTCATCTTTAGTCATATTTAACGAATATGGTAACTGATCCAATTTTCCGACAGACAAATACAAATTATACAGTAGTAATAGGACCGACATTTCAAAAGGGGGCCTATAACAACATTCTCATTCACTGTAGGTATTCCCAACTGAAAAATATCATGATCTGCAAAATTTGATGAAGGTCCGATGTAAGATGTAGTTTCTAGAACTGTAATAGTAATAGTAATAGTAAAGTTTGGCCAAAATCGGTTAAACATTCGGGAGCAACATATGCATGAGGGCTATATCTAAATCTGAACCGATCTTACCCAATTTCTGCATAGGTGTTTCTAGTTGGATTATAAGATGTTGTGCCAATTTGAAAGAAAATCGGGTACAATATGTGGTTTCTAAAGCGGAAAAAGTGAAATAGGTAGCGACATTTGTATTGGGGCTATATCTAAATCTGAACCGATCTTACCCAATTTCTGTATAGGTGTTTCTAGTTGGATTATAAGATGTTGTGCCAATTTGAAAGAAAATCGGGTACAATATGTGGTTTCTAAAGCGGAAAAAGTGAAATAAGGAGCGACATTTGTATGGGGGATATATCTAAATCTGAACCGATCTTACCCAATTTCTGCATAGGTATTTATAGATGGATGCTAAGATGTTGTACCAATTTTAAAGAAAATCGGGTACAATATGTGGTTTCTAAAGCGGAAAAAGTAAGATAGGGAGAGACATTTGTATTGGGGCTATATATAAATCTGAACCGATCTTACCCAATTTCTGGACATGTGTTTCTAGTTGGATTATAAGAAGTTGTACCAAATTTAAAGAAAATCGGGTACAAGATGTAGTTTCTAGAGCGGAAAATGTCAAATCGGGAACGACATTTGTATGGGGGCTATATCGAAATCTGAACCGATTTCCTCCAAATTCAACACCGATGGTCCTTGGCCCGAAAAAATAACTTCTGCCGAGTTTCACGACAATCGGACAACAATTGCGACCTGTAGAGTGCTAACAAGCTTAGATGAACAGCAGACGGACAGACATACATCGTTAAATCGACTCAGCTGGTGATTCTAAGACGGTATATTTAAAGGTGGGTCTAGCTCGATTATTTCTTGGTGTTACAAACATTTGGCGCGAAACTAACTTATAATACCCTAGTCCACGAAGTGGTGTCGATCTTCTTTCTCACAGAACGCTGTTTTTCGTAATACAACTGGACAATTTGGAGACTCTGTTGTGGTATGAGTTTTTCCATGATGACTTCTCAAACGATACTGTCAACAAACGACAAAGCAGATTGATATGAGTCATGCATGATCTGTCTGGATTGGTGCTACGCTGTTATATTAGATGACTTTCTTTTGTTTTAATGACAATAGAAATATTTAAAAGCCACAAAGACTTTTGATCTAGACAAAAAAAAAATCGTTCATAATATTTTTGCCAACTTTGATGTACATTAACATATCCACGGCATGTATGACGCATGTAAAAATATCTGGCGAATAATGGAAATATTGACCATTGCAGACAGAATGTTTTCCTCAAAATCATCATTATGGAAAAGTATTACTCTCTCCCTCTCTGTATATGTATAGGAATTACAATATTAGCAGGCGAACAACATTAATATAATTTCCAGAGAATTTTCCGTCAAGGACAGTGGCATTTCCCTGGAGTTATGTTTTCATTTAATTGGAATTACCACAATGGCAATAAGTTGTAATAACCAGGACAAATGAATTCTCGTAATCCATACGGCAAGTGTGAAGACAAATAATGACTGTCTAGAAGTACTTAATGGAAATTACATAAAAAATATGAGTCTGTGTGCTGTTCGTTGGGGAGACTATTTCATAGAATTAAACCAAAATTGTGGACATGTAAAACGAAAAACGTTCTGTAATTAATTCTGTCTACCAACACAGTTGAAGTATGATTTTAGCAAAACAAGACCAAAATGCAGTTTCCTTTTGAATAATATATATGTTTGTACTGTCAATCAATTTACGAATCTTCTGGAACACACCTTTGCTCTAAGCATGTGAAACATCACCGAAATACATACCTCTTTATCTCTAAATACTGTCTATAAATAACCAGAGTTTGCAGCCCTATGTTCATGACTTTCTCAGAACAACATCAAACTCATTATGCATTTAATAACGTTTGCGTGTTTGTTAGTTGGAGGTCAACGTGTTTGGCGTTATTTCTCAACAAAAATAATGAACGCAACGTCAAAAGAAATGAAAAATGCGTGTTCTGAGAACTTTTTCCATGGACGAATGTGAACGTGTGTACATTAGTATGGATCACGAAAATAAATTCATGCGGTCAACGCCCAACGCCTTCTAAAAATTATGTTTTTCCTTTGTAATTTTTTTATGTTGCATTTTATTCCTTTTTTCTGAATTAATAGACACTTTAAATATAAATTATCACTCTTATCTAAGCGCAACTTATTGGCAGAATTATTGGACGTTTACAATATTAGTTTGTCTTTTCAATACTTTTCGAATGGTCCCTAAATGATGATCATCGGAAGGAAATTGGAATTTTTGTAAAAATAAAATTTGAAAATTTTGGCTCTGAAAATCCAAAATCCATATTAAATTATTAGTTAATTATTTTACAAACATGGAGTCAGTGTCGTCATTTTTCGCGTGATATTGTTTCCTTCTGTTAATTATACCCTCACTCTACAGAGTAGGAGGGTATATATCATTTGAGACAAAAAAGTAAGTGTATCGCATTGAAGGAGTGACTTAAGACCCTAAGTATGTTTGTTCCAAATCCGTTTCAGGACTGACTGACTGACGTTTTCTTACTTCTTTTTCGTATCATCTATTACAAAAATTTTCAAGAAATATGAGTTTTTAGCTTTTACCTTGAAAAACTAAAAAAATCAATCTAAACGTCTAACGATACGACCAATGAGTTATTCTAAGACAAGAAAGAAATTTGAATTTAAAGTGTTTCTAAGGGTCTATGAATTCATGAAAAAATATGGGAAAAATGCAACATAAAGAAGTAAAAGCCGGGCTGAACTTTATATATCCTTTTTACTTTATATACCCTCCACCATGGATTGCATTCCACAGAGTCTGTCGATTTTCGCAGAAGTGCAGTAATATTACATGAAAATATATATTTTTTAATATAGCCAAAGCAAAATAAATACAAATATTGAAAAAATAATTTTAAAAATTATATAATATTTTTATTATTTCAAACTACGCTTACAGGGCAAGGCTACCAATACATTTACATATCGAAATAATACTTCAAGTCAATTCAGCAAATAAATATTCTTATTTATATTCTTATATTTATATTTTCAAAAAAGCTTAAATATCATAAATATTGGTATATAGTGGGTGCTACAATTGGTTGTATTTCCATTCTATTTTAATTCCAATTTTGAAAATCCTCTATCTAACGTATATAGTGCAAAATAACCTAACTTCATGATTCAACAATTTTTTACCGTAAAAGTAAAAAAAAAATACGAAAGTCAGAGGAATGTATACACCGAATTCCATGATTCTAGCAGCGGTCATTTGGTTGGTACCATTTGTATCCCCTTTTTCCCATTTTACCCCCTTAAGAGTACAAGTTTCTAAAGTCTCTTTATTTTACGTGTCTACGCAATTCGAGGGATGTACACACCGAATTTCATCATTCTAGCTGTAACCGTTTAGTTGGTACTATTTTTATCCCTCTTTACCCATTGTATCCCTTGAAAGTACGAATTTGGAAAAACCTTTTTTTTGTGTCTACGCATTCAGAGGAATGTATATACCGAATTTCATTATTTAAGGTGCAGCCGTTTGGTTGGTACCATTTTATACCTCTTATCGCATTTTACCCCTTAAAAGTACAAATTTGAAAAAATAGTTTTATATTATGTATCTACCCAATTAGAGGAATGTACACAACGAATTTCGTGTTTCAAGCTGTTGTCTTTTAATATGTACCATTTTTATCCCTTTTTGCCCCCATTTCACCCCCTACGTATGATAAACACTTTTTGGTACGCTTTTTTGTTACAGGGGGAATGCGCATACCCAATATCAAGTAAATACAGATATAGCGAAAAACAAGCATGGAAATGCTAAAGTCGGGAGGGGCCGACTATATGATACACTCCACTTTCTATCCGAATACAATTCAATTCGGTAAAGAAGTGAAAACTGGAAGAATTTTTGAATGTTTCCTAATCATAGGCTAATATGACCTGACCCAATTTATCAAATCGAGGAGAATATTTGCATCGGGACTATACATGGAATGAAGTGTCCCACTTACACAATAGGTTCTTGCAGTACAAGTATAACGTGTTATGCTCAACATGAAGAAATTTTGTGAAAATACGTGGTCTCTGGGGCGAAAAAACCGGGAGCGAAATTTGATGGGAGCTATATATAAATCTGAACCGATCTGACTCATTTTCAACCTGGGTGTTTCTAGAGGAAATATATAGATATTTTGCCAAATTTGAATAAAATCTGTTATAATATGTGGTATGTAGAGTGAAAAGTGAAATTCGTATGGGGGTTATATATAAATCTGAACCGATTTTTTTTTAATTAGATAGCGTTCGTCCTTATCCCGAATTATTATACAGATCGGCTTAGAATCACTTTCTGGGTCGATTTGATTTCTTGTAATCAAAGTTCAGGTCGCAATTGCAGCCACTCCCGATTTGACTTTTCCGCTCTAGAAACCACATATTGTGTCCGATTTTCTTTAAATTTGGCTAGGATGTTGTGCCAAATTCTCCATACACCAACTAGAAACACCTAGGTGTAAGTGGGGAAGATCGGTTCAGATTTACATATAGCCGTCATACAAATGTCGCTCCCGATTTGACTTTTTCCGCTCTAGATACCACACCCGATTTTCTTTAAATTTAGCACAACATCTTATAATCCAACTAGAAGAACATAGCTGAAAGTGAGTAATAACGGTTCAGATTTAGATGTTGCCCCCATATAAATGTCTCTCCCGATTTGACTTTTTCCGCTTTAGAAACCACATATTGTACCCGATTTTCTTCAAATTTGGGAAAACCTCTTATAATCCAACTATAAACACCTATGAAGAAAGTGGGTAAGATCGGTTCAGATGTAGATATAGACCGCATACAAATTTCGCTCCCAATTTGACTTTTTCCGCTCTAGAAACCACATATTGTACCAGATTTTCTTTAAAATTGACACAACATCTTATATTCCAACTAAAAACACCTATGATGAAAGTGGATAAGATCGGTTCAGATTTAGATATAAATGTATTTATATATATACAAATGTTTCTCCTAAATGTTTAACCGATTTTGGCCAAACTTTACATATTATATTTCACCTATAAACATACATGGTGAAAGCGAGTCACATCGTTCCATGTTTCAATGTAGCCCCATACAGATGTGTTTCCATTTTAAAATTTTTTGAAATACATTTACAGGATTTAAAAATCCTTCCCGATTTCACTTTTTTACAGAATTGAATTGTAATAGGATAGAAAGTGGAGTGTAGCATATTGTCGGCTCCGTCCGGCTATAGCCTTTCCTTACGCGTTAACAATGGGTCTAACTCGCTTCCTTTTGGGTCTTACAAACAAATGCACAAAGTCATAATATTCTCGTGGAGTGTATAAACATGCCTAAATACTCTAAAATATTAGGAGTTATTATGGGTATTTTTAGTCCTTGTGAGGGAAAAGTTTTTCCCTACGAGCCGATTTCGCCCAGTTTCAATCACAACCGAGCTACGACTATAAGACACATTTATGGAAAATTTTGACGTCCTAGCTCCTTTCGTTTAGATGCTAGCGTGCTTTCAACAGACGGACGGATAGGAGGACATGGCTAGATCGTCTTAGCATTTTATGACGATCATGAATATATATACTTTATAGGGTCAATATTTCAAGGTGTTACACACGGAATGACAAAGATAGTATACCCACATCCTGGAAAAAAATTACACGGGAAAAACGTGATTTTAGTGGTGTTTTCAGGAGCTTTTCGCTAACAGACGACTTGACACAGCGACGAAATATTTTGTAGATCATCATTATCAATTTTTATTTTTTGGGGGTTGACCGCAGCATTTTATTTTCGTGACCCATTCTAGTGTACGTATGTCGTCGTTTGGAAACACAGGCTAAAAGTGCTTATGAACATATGCAAATATTTGTTAAGCATCAGCGTAATTACAGAACGTGTATTTCTAGATGACATGTTTTCTGTGAAAGTAAAAATACTTTTGACGTTGACTAATGGAATGCATCGCGCATGCATGCAGAGCAGCATGTTCGAGAAGTTTAAGTTCCATAATAATAATAATAATTCAAATAGTTGTATGAATCAAGGGAATCAACAATTTTTCGAATATTAAATCTACAATACGTTCAGGTATATGGAATCATGTAATACAAAATTTTTTTAAATATAAATAGAATGTTTATTGTAGTACCGACAACTGCTGAGAACTTGAATTCAAAAGGTTCATAGTAATTGTCAGTTTCTAGTGTTTCCTTATTGCGAGTTCGGCTGTCATCACGAGACCGTTCTGCAACTGTTCATTACTTACGGAAATACATATGAGTCAAACCGGACGATAAAATGTTCACATTACTCCAATTTTTCTGAAAACATTATTTTTTAAAAAATCACACACGACGTAGTAAAAAAAGTCTGAACATTTTATTTGCAGTGTTAACTACATGAATTTTCGTAAAAACGAGCAAATAAGGAACGGGGCCGTTTATACCCCATTACAATTCAATTCGGTGAGCATTTTGGCATGTGTCCTATATCTTGGACCTGCGAGACCCACTTTCACTATGTATATTTCCAGGTGAAATATAATCATCTGTTAAAATATGTATGTGTTTTCTAGAGCATAAACAATAGAGTATTCTTGTTGAAATATAAGGCAAATTTGATCAAAATCGGTTAAATTGGTACTTTTTTATCCCCTTTTTCCATTTGAACCCCAAATAGTACGAATTTCGAAAAATCTGTTTATTTTATGTATACACCGAATTTCATTCTTCTAGGTGCAGCCGTTTGGTTGGTACCATTTTTATCCCCCTATTCCCATTTTACCCCCTAAATGTACAAATTTGAAAAAAAAAAAAAATAGGTTAATATTATGTATCTAACCAATTAGAGGAATTTTATAATAAGCCGATGTAAGCTATACCAAAACGAGGACCCATATAGTTAACTTTCATAGTAGGTGTTTGTAGTTATACCCTACACCACTTCGTGGACTAGGGTATTATAAGTTAGTTTTCCGCCAAATGTTTGTAACACCAAGAAATAATCGAGCTAGGCCCACCTTTAAGTATACGGATCGGCTTAGAACCACCAGCTGAATCTATTTAACAATGTCTGTCTGTCCGTCTGCTGTCCATCTAAGCTTGTTCGCACTGTACAGTTCGCAATTGTTGACCGATTATCATGAAATTTGACAGAAGTTACTTTTTTGGGCCAAGGACGATCGGTATTGAATTTGGAGAAAATCGGTTCAGATTTAGATATAGCCCCCATATAAATGTCGCTCCCGATTTGACTTTTTCCACATATTGTACCTGATTTTATTTAAAATTGGCACAGCATTTTATAATCGAACTAGAAACACCTATGCTGAAAGTGGGTAAGATCGGTTCAGATTTAAATATAGCCCCCATACAAATGTCGCTCCCGATTTGACTTTTTCCGCTCTAGAATCCACATATTGTACCCGATTTTCTTTAAAATTGGCACAACATTTTATAATCGAACTAGAAACACCTATGCTGAAAGTAGGTAAGATCGGTTCAGATTTAGATATAGCTCCCGAATATTTAACCGATTTTGACCAAACTTTGCATATTATATTCCACCAATAAACATACATGGTGAAAGCTGGTCACATCGTTACAGGTATCAATATATTCCCATACAAATGTCCTTTCCGATTTAACATTTTTTGCCAAACACATACATTTATATGATTCAAAAATCTTCCTCGATTTCACTTTTTTACCGAATTGAATTGTAATGAGATAGACAGTGGGGTGTATCATATAGTGGCTCCGTCCGTCTTTAGCCTTTCCTTACTTGTTTGGGATAACCAAATGGGCCCCATTCTGCAGATCATGATATATTTCAGCTAGGAATACACACCGTGAAGGAGAACTATATAGGCCCATGTTTCGGCACAGGTCCCAAGCGTTGTTAAAGACCTCCTTCAAATGTCCGATTCATCATATTACTGCTGTATAATCTGTATTTGTCATCGGATCTTGATCAATTTTTCCAGATCACTTTATATAATTACTTTGCTCGGAATGTCTACCGGAAATTTTCCATATTTGTTATGGATCAAATTCCATACTGTATAATTTACATGAAGTACATAAAATTGTTCCCATGAAGCACGTGGGTTTAGTAATCAAAGCGAGGTATATGCACAGGGAGTGGTGTAGGGTATCATATAGTCGGACACGCCCGACTTTAGCCTTTCCTTACTTGTTGAAATATAACATGATGTGTCAAATTTGATCAATTTGCATTTTAGAGCGGCGAGACTATAAATCGGAGGTAAATTTGTATGGCTATATCAAAACATGGACCTATGTAGTCCACTTTCAGGTTAACTGTACCCTGTTCCACGAAGTATTGTAGGGTATAATAATACCTTATTTGTTGAAATGTCAAATGTGAAGTACGTAATATAACCACATTCCATCATGTTATGCATTTTTGCTTTTAGAAAATTCGAAGCACAGAATAACAAGTATGAAGCTAGATATTCATCAATAAATGAATCTATCATAGTGTTTTGAAAGTTTCCTGAGAAAATAGTTATTATAATCGTATTATTTATTGTGTTTCAATTCTGAAAATAACAAAATTGTTCCAATTCTTCCATTGTGAAGCAATTGGAAATTTTTTAAACAACAGAAATATTAAAAATACCATTTCCACATAGACACTTTTTACTTCAAATTAAAATTGAAATTGCCTTGTTTATACTTTACATCGGATTTCACAAAAGTGTCATTACTTCCGCTCTGCTAGCATTCTATATCAATGGGCAGTACTAAACGGTAGATAATTGTCTCATCTTTCCATTTTGTGCAGCCTTGAACGGAATATAAAATACGAATTCACTTAGTCCTCATAAATATACAGGGGATATCTACGAACGACAGGAAAAACAATTATTTTAAACGACTTGGGATAAAGACTACATAAAAATATGGTTTTCTGCAAACACAAAATAACTTCGCAAAAACATATATATGGGCTGTTTAATAATAATAATTGAATTGATGGACAACATGTGCTAAAGGAAAAATTACAACTCGTAAAAAACGGATCCTATTTAATGAGATTATTAATGACCTTGATATGATCATGCCTGTTGGAGCAAAAAAGGGGTATCAACCTTTTTAGCTCCAATGTCAATAACATTAAGCTCTGGATATGTCATAATTCATTAAAGGAAATGTGAAGACCAAAATAATTTGAATTTAATATAGCTCTTGACTGGATTAGCTTTTACTACTTTCTCTTACTTCTGTTTCAGACTTCTGCTAGGAATCGAAAATCAAAACATCAAAAATACTAAATCATGATGTACGATTTTTTAATTGCGCTTAAATCTTGAACTAGAGGAGATACTAAAAATATCTCTAATAATCTCTATGTTGTATATTCGTTTGCTATCGAAGCAATTCTTTCTGTAGCACTTCACATTGTCATGACATTATCCATGTACACCAAGGAATGACGTAGCTACCACCATAAATATTTGTTTATTATCAACTTGTTGTATATGCTTTCATGGCCTTGTAATGCTTCAATAAATGTGGCAGCATTGAGCATATTACTTTCTAAGAATAGAATTCTTGCGTGCGGACTAAAACGGTGGGAATTTTTTTAAACATACCAGATGTTGATATTGAATATGTTCATATATTGCGTCATTGAAAGTCGTTTATTTTAAGTTGAGAAATCCACAACAAATTCAACTGCCTGATACAAAACCAATTAAATATTCTATTAGTATTTAAATGATAAGTAAAAGCGAATATTGAAATAGCCTTTAGATATTATATTCATCGAACTGTTTAAATCCATCTAGAACAACAACGAATAATAAAAACAAAATTGCTATGAATAGCAAAAAGGAACCCAGCAAACATTTTTAAACTTTTAGCCATTCAAAATATAGGGCATCTCTTCTATGACAACTTCACGTTAAATTCATTGTTGAATATCCAAAATAATAATTTTCCAACATTTTCTTTTGTACAAAAATTGGTTGAAAGGTTTTGGATAGTTGACCTTTTAATAAATTATGTAGTCTTGAGGTCATGTAATTTAAAAAACAAAGGGGCGAGTTTTTTCCACTGAACCAACACTCAGGGGATGTCCCCTATAAATGCAGTGCATTGCATTGGTGGAAGGAAGATCAGGTACTGGAAGGAGGAAAGAGGGAGTAGTGTCTGTTGACATCTGTTTTGAATCTCAAAATGTCGTAATTGGAGGGAAAAATATTTGCCGGAAGTCGATTCCACATACGGATAGTACGGATGAAGAACGAATTTATTCTGTAATGTGTAGTTGTCCAATCGACAACAAATGGTTGAGCGTTCCTCTACCGAACGTTCTCACGGGCGGTATAAGATCACGAATTTTCGAAGAACAAACACGATGAAAGTATCGATAGAACAACGGCACACAACCAACATTACGATGGTGTTCAAGGGAGACAATAGAACAAGAGAATTAACAAGTTTTTTGATATTTTTCCAAAAAAATACCCAAATTCCCAAAGTGGTGAAAATATATTCCAAAATTTGATATTGTTTTTACTAAAATTGTCGACAGTTCTTTGTTTACCGCAGGGGTGTGGTAATATAGGGTGGACCATTTCAAATTTAAATTGGAACCGGCTAGAAAAAATACTGATTATTTTTTAAAATTTCTGTTTTTATTGAAAAGGTTGAACTTTGTCATTTAATAATGGTACACAATATTATTCATTATACCCAAAACATAAAATTTCACCATTTTTTTAAACTAATTCATATTGATTATTAAGTAAAATCTATAAAAATTTAAATATCGAAACGAAATTTTTTGTAATTATGTAGAAAAAATCCATTACTAACTAGCTTTTGCATTTGCCCAAAAAATACACAGATTCTCAGAGTGGGGAAAATATGTTCCAAAATTTGAGTTTTTTAATAAAATTGTCGCCTTTTCTTTATTTACCACAGGGATGTGGTAGTATTTGTTGAGTAAGAAATCAACAAATAGGGTTAAAAGAACATTACAAATAAATTTTTTTATAGAAAAATTGGCAATTTTTGAGATGACCTACCGGAATGGTCACTTGTCCAAAACGATTAATGAAGTCCAATGATGTCTTCTTCGGGAATACTAATTGAAGTTTGCATCTATATGAAGAACTAGTAAATCAAAAAAAAAAATTTTCAAATCCATGCTTTATGCAAGCAGAATTCTACTTCGTATGGGAGGTGCCACGCCCACATTTCCATTACCGCCCATTTTTGTCACAACTACGCACATTAATGCTAGATGCACTTACACAAAATTACAGTAGGTGTAATTTTGGTTTTAACTTCATATGGGAGGTGCCACGCCCACTTTTGCATTACCGCCCATTTTAGGCGCAACTACGCATATTGATGCTAGATGCACTTACACAAAATTTCAGCACTCTAGGTGTCATAGAACTGACAATATTCAATAATAGGTTTTAACTTCGTATGGGAGGTTCCACGCCCACTTTTCCAATACCGCCCATTTTTGGCACAACTATGCACATTGATGCTAGATGCACTTACACAAAATTACAGCACTCTAGGTGTCATAGAACTGACAATATTCGATAATAGGTTTTAACTTCGTATGGGAGGTGCCACGCCCACTTTTCCAATACCGCCCCTTTTTGGCACAACTATGCACATTGATGGTATATGCACTTACACAAAATTTCAGCACTCTAGGTGTCATAGAACTGACAATTTTCAATAATAGGTTTTAACTTCGTATGGGAGGTGCCACGCCCACTTTTCCAATACCGCCCCTTTTTGGCACAACTATGCGAATTGATGCTAGATGCACTTACACAAAATTTCAGCACTCTAGGTGTCATAGAACTGACAATATTCAATAATAGGTTTTAACTTCGTATGGGAGGTGCCACGCCCACTTTTCCAATACCGCCCATTTTTGGCACAACTATGCGAATTGATGCTAGATGCACTTACACAAAATTTCAGCACTCTAGGTGTCATAGAACTGACAATATTCAATAATAGGTTTTAACTTCGTATGGGAGATGCCACGCCCACTTTTCCAATACCGCCCATTTTTGGCACAACTATGCGAATTGATGCTAGATGCACTTACACAAAATTTCAGCACTCTAGGTGTCATAGAACTGACAATATTCAATAATAGGTTTTAACTTCGTATGGGAGGTGCCACGCCCACTTTTCCAATACCGCCCATTTTTGGCACAACTATGCGAATTGATGCTAGATGCACTTACACAAAATTTCAGCACTCTAGGTGTCATAGAACTGACAATATACAATAATAGGTTTTAACTTCGTATGGGAGGTGCCACACCCCTTTGTCCAATTGGTCAAATTTTTCCATTTCCTTGTATTGTCATCGAAAATGATTAAGTGTGCAAAATTTGAGCAAAATTGGTTGAGAAAAAAGCTTTCAAAAATTGATTTCAAATTTTGTGGCACACAAACATATATAGAAAGTAACCTTATATAAAGCATGGAAAAAAGCTTAGAAGCGAAATGATATTGCCTTTTTGGAAAGAACGGTAAAAATGGCACCCTTTTTGTATGTTTTGTTGTAGAAGTGTTTAACTTCTGATTGAGGTATTGAGTGGACTATTTACTTAAAACTTTATAAGCAAACCATCACGAGAAACATTTTAACCCTCTAGCTCCTCCATGTAGATTCAATTAAATTTTTAATTGATTTCGGACATATAAACGAAATTGGCAAATTCAATTAAAAATATTTGCAAATAAAAAAAATAATTGAAAAATTTATTTCTGAATTTTAAACAACTGCTTTAATTGAATCAGTGAATACTTTTGTTTGATTTTAGATTTTTAAATCAAAATTCTAATTGTATCAATTAAAAATATAATTGATAAATTGGAAAATATTGATTATTTTTTAATTGGATTTATTAAATAATTTAATTGATTGAATACAGAAAACAAGCGACAAAAGCATTGTTACAAAAAAAAGACTCATATCTCATATCAGAATCACATAACAATAAGCGCCATAGATTTTACAGTGTATGTTTTCATATGTCCCTATGAGTGTGAATGCTACATTGTGAATAAACAAACAAATACATGTATTTTTATACCCTACACCACTTCGTGGACTAGGGTATTATAAGTTAGTTTTTCACCAAATGTTTGTAACACCAATAAATAATCGAGCTAGACCCACCTTTAAGTATACGGATCGGCTTAGAATCACCAGCTGAATCGATTTAACTATGTCTGTCTGACCGTCTGCTGTCTATCTAAACTTGATCGCACTCTACAGGTCGTGATTTTTGACCGATTATCATGAAATTTGGTAGAAGTTACTTTTTTGAGCCAAGGACGATCGGTATTGACTTTGGAGGAAATTGGTTCAGATTTAGATGTAGTCCCCATACAAATGTCGCTCCTGTGACAGCCAAAACAATTTAAATTTAATTTTTATATCCAAAGTACGGAACTTGAATGTAAAATCCATAGAATAACAGTTGCTGGGTAATTCGGTAGGTCACCTTATATTAACATAGTTGTACAGTACTTATGAGCAGAACGACGTGAGCAATATGATACTTCGCTGAAATTGTACTTTTACCCTCAATTCGGATCTTTGGTACTCTTGTAAAACGATTTATTTTCTGTTGTTATTTCTGTTTTCATGAGAATGGGATGAGATTTTGCACTTTTGTGCAATAGTCAGAGATTAGGTTGTACAGTAGGGGACGAAAATTGTACTCCCGTTGGTACTATTTTAATAATCTCACTTATCTATGACATTCTACGAGAGCACATTTATTTTGAAGTTTCATTTTCACTTTCATGGTTGAGTACTTCCTTTTCCAAATTCAGACGTCGTCAACACAAGTTCTCCAGTAAAAAATTGGAGAAAAACTAAGAACAATTTAAGATAAAATCCAAGTTTAGTTACCACATCACGTTGTAATTTTATTATTACAAGATTGCACTATTTTCTTGAAAAATTTGGTCAGCACCAAATACTATTATTGGGTAAGTTGCTGAAAGAGTGAATTGAGATAAATTATACAGTGTTATTTTTTTAGAATCTTGCTTGGAAATTGTTTTATTAAAGACCGAAAATCTAGGACAACGTCCTACGATTAGGTTGGAACTAGAATAAATCCAATTGCTGACTTTTCGGAACATATTCCAAATAAAACCGAAATCCTCTTCAGTATAGCCTTACATCAGTGAATAGTATAATTGGCAACAAGACGTAGGCGTGATATAGGCCCTTAGATATAAAATCATTGTACTCGCCAACGATCAACTTGAGTGCACACACCACAGCAAACTTATTTCAGGCCATACGGCACAAACAACAGGCGACCAAATATTTCTGTTCTAAAGTGTCTAAAGGTTTCTGCTTTCTACCATGGAAAAACATTAAACATAATATCCTAAATTTTTAAACTTAAGATTTAATTTTACTTAGAAGTGGAAAAAAATCAAGAAAAGTGAAAAAAGTACGCCTTAAAATTTCTCTCATTTCAAATACTTGAAGTTTTTTTTTATTTCATTAAAAAGCGTAAATGTTAACGTAATTTATAAATTTGAAAAAAAAATGTTTAAAATAGTGTAAAATAATCATATATTCTTAGTCGTAAATTTAAAGCAAAAATCATATATCGAAATGGAGACACCCATAACTATAAGTTTGATAAAAAAACAACAAAATTTAACATTCTCGGCACTCAGAGTAAACATCACATACATACCTACAACAATATCTTCCTAAGTATATTAACAGCAGCTTCACTGTGGCGTCGTTGGACAATGTAAGGCCTTGCAGAGTACGGCGAATTCAATGTAAGTAACGATTGGTTTTATGTTGTTTATTGTAAAGAGTGATTTTTTTGAGGTTAGGATTTTCATGCATTAGTATTTGACAGATCACGTGGGATTTCAGACATGGTGTCAAAGAGAAAGATGCTCAGTATGCTTTGACATTTCATCATGAATCGTCTTACAAACGAACAACGCTTGCAAATTATTGAATTTTATTATCAAAATGCGTGCTCTGTTAAGAAAGTTCATTGCGCGCTTCCATTTTATGGTCAGTTTAATCGACCCACTGAAGCGGCTATTCGGGCTATTGTGACTAAATTTCGCACCAAATTTACATTGTTGGACTTTAAACCACCAACACGCTTACGTAGAGTGCGAACTGAAGAAAATATCGCAGCTGTATCGGCCAGTGTTAATGATGACCACCAATTTTCGATTCGTCGCCGTTCGCACCAATTGGGTCTCTGTTACTCAAAAACGTGGAAATGCCAAAATTGGACTAAGCGGATGGACCACCTAAGACGCAGCCGCGGTCAACATTTAAATGAAATTATCTTCAAAAAGTAAATGTCATGGACCAATCTAACGTTTCAAATAAAGAACCGATGAGATTTTGCAAATTTTATGCGTTTTTTTTTTAAAAAAAGTTATCAAGCTCTTAAAAAATCACCCTTTATGTATGTTTTTTCTCTCATATTCTCGACGATGTGCAGGAGAAAACAATTATTGATAAGTGCAGTTATTGTATTTATTTTTTATGCCTATGCAAAAATTGTTCGCTCATCGTATTAGGGTTCTCATGTTTTCATATCATTATATTTTCTAAAAAACAGTGCCCATTTATAATGAAAATCAATTTGTATAATTTTTAGTCCGTATTTGAAATATACATATCTCAATTAATTCCTTTAATATAAAATGAATGTAAATATATTTAGATTTTTTCGGTTCAATTAAATGAATTAAAAATGAAACTTTAAATTGTAGTATTTTCCTTGGTGATTGATTTGAACAGGGTAGGTTGATTTTAAAAAGGGGATTTCCAATTTAAAATGTACAAAGGAAATCATGGATTTGGGTGGGATAAGTGAACGAGTTCAAATACCATCGGGAACTACCGTTCAAACGATTCGAAAAGGATACATTTTGTTGTAGTTATAATTATATGAGATATCAATTATTTTTTTTGTCATCTATATTGATATTTTGGTCCATGTATTCAGATTATAAAGCTTTTAGGTTCCAGGGACTCTGACAATACAAATTAAAATGTGACACTAAAAATGCTGGCGGTAAGGAAGTCAAGAACCCCCCCACGGGCTGATAGCTAGTCGGGTCCCGCCCGACTTCACTTACCTCAGTAACAGGTTTTCGAACTAAAATCTAGGTGTACGTTACACTCCCGATTTGACTTTTTACGCCATATAAAGCACATATTATACCCGATTTTCTTTAAAATTGGCACAATATTTTATAATCTAACTAGAAATACCTATGCTGAAAGTGGGTAAGATCAGTTCAGATTTAGATATAGCCCCCATACAAATGTCGCTCCCGATTTGACTTTTTCCGCTCTAAAATCCACATACTGTACCCGATTTTCTTTAAAATTTGCACAACATTTTATAATTGAAATAGAAACGCCTATGCAGAAAGTGGGTAAGTTCGGTTCAGATTTAGATATAGTCCCCATACAAATGTCACTCCCGATTTGACTTTTTCCGCTCTAAAATCCACATATTGCACCCGAGTTTCTTTAAAATTGGCACAATATTTTATAATCTAACTAGAAATACCTATGCTGAAAGTGGGTAAGATCGTTCCAGATTTAGATATAGTCCCCATACAAATGTCGCTCCCGATTTGACATTTTCCGCTCTAGAAACCACATATTGTACCTGATTTTCTTTAAAATTGTCACAACATTTTATAATTGAACTAGAAACACCTATGATGAATGTGGGTAAGATCGGTTCAGATTTAGATATAGCTCTGATACAAATATCGCTCCCGAATGTTTATTCGATTTTGACCAAATATTATTTTTCACCAATAAACATACATGGTGAAAGCGGGTCACATCGTTACAGGTATCAATATACCCCCATACAAATGTCATTTCCGATTTAACATTTTTTGCCAAACACATACATTTACATGATTCAAAAATCCTCCCCGATTTCACTTTTTGACCGAATTGAATTGTAATGAGATAGAAAGAAGGGTGTATCATATAGTGCCTCCGTCCGTCTTTAGCCTTTCTTTACTTGTTTGGGAGATGCCCATATGTCCATACTTTGGTATAACCCAAATGGGCCCCATTCTGCTCCATTACAGCTCTAGAAACTACATCTCACATCGGATCTTCATCAAATTTTGCAAATCAATTTTTGTTTCAACTGGGAATACCTACCGTGGACGAGAAATATATAGGCGCATGTTTTGGCACAGGCCTCAAGTGTTGTTATAGGTCCCCTTCAAATGTCCGTCCGATTCATCCTATTACCGCTGTATAATCTGTATTTATCATTGATCAACATCGATCAATTTTTGCAGATCATGTTATATTTACTTTACTCGGAATATCTGCTAGAAAATTGGATTAATTACTTTATTATTTACGGTATTCGTTAAAAATGACTAAAGATGAATTTAAGTATACTGAATAATTTGTACGAACTACATTAAATTGCTCCCATGAAATACCTGGGTTTAGTAATCAAAGCGAGGTATATACGCAGGGAGTGGTGTAGGGTATTATATAGTCGGCCCCGCCCGACTTTATCCTTTCCTTACTAGTTTTCTCCTATAAAAATTAAAAAATAAAATCTCCTTTTCACTTTCCTTTATTGAAGCATTTGTTGTTACAAAAATAGGCGTCAAAATGAATTCTATACTTCTTCAATCGAAAAATATTTCATTTCCAAATCTTTGCAGAATATTACGTTCTTGTTGAACTTATTTTAAAGTATCTCATGCGTATCTTTAAAAACTGTTTTGCTTTAATACCACAACTGCTATAAAAGTCCTTGATTTGTTATTCAAAGTCATGGTTTTATTTGCCTGATAGACCATTGAATGGTCTTTGAGTAATATAATCCTTTTGAATTACCCCTCAACATCAATATTGGACTAAAAACTTCTCAGAAGAAAGATTACTCTTTTTTTGGGCAAAAGGCCAACAAATTGTAAATATACATTTCTTCGAAAATTTGATAAAAGATTGGTATTAAAGTAATTGCTTTTAAGAAATTTTAAGCTTATTTTCACTTCCCCATGCAAATGCATGTACTTATGGCACGGTATATGCAGTAAGAAAATCATCATTGGATATTGGTTAGCAAAGTGTGTGGGTATTTCGAAATATTAGAAATATAATAAGGCTTTAACATATAAAAGAATTTTAAAGATATATTTTTTTAGTTAAAATTTCAATATATATTTTTTTAATTTTGTTGACAAGAATATGTCCAACATGGCCGAAATAGGGACCCATCGCTCTAGATGCATGTAAGTTTGAACAAAATGTGAATGAGACTGTCATACTAGTGGACAACAGTAGTCGTACGGTGCTCTCTGAAAAGAATGTGGTATCCGTAGACAAGAGTGTGCTCCTCAGTCATGGAACATCGACCCACCATCGATATCAACAACTCGCCTGATGCAAATATTGTACAAAAACTCAATTAATGAACATCCGCTTCGATATTGCTTTTCAGTTTGGGCCTTAAAGCAGCTCCAAATTAAAGATTTTGCTCAAAAAATACATCTTTCTGACGAAGAATATTATCATATAATATTTCGTTTTAATTTTTAACAAGCTATCATTCTAACGAAGAAAACGATGTTCATTTCTAATTTACTGCAAGAGTGGCATAAATCAAAAAATAATAAATTTTACTCACACCTTGCAAAAAATAGCAATAAATTAGCATCTCGTGGGATTAGTATATACCATATCAACATGAATTGTTTACACAATATAGAGCTTTATTTAAAAAATATGTCTGCATCAGTAACCAAAAATCACGTTTTTCGAGTTATGCCACCCTTGCAGTAAAGGAGCGATTTGTAAAAAATGGGAAAAATATATAAGCAGCCCTTATCGACTCAAAAATTTTTAAAAAAATCGTGTTTTTTTAATAACTGTTCCAATAGCGCGAAACGGCCGTACGTATATATTTATATCGTATGTGTATGAACAACCACTTACTCTCGCTTATGAATACATGTAGAACACGAATAAATTTTAATTTTATCACTTCAACAATTAAATATAACACCTACTCATTCATATCAACTGTCATTTACTTAATTGAGTTAAAAATGTTGAGTGTCGCTATTAGGGTTTGCATTTTCTCGTACTTTTTATTTCCCGGGAAACGGGAATTATTTTTTTAAATTCCCGGGATCCCGGGACAGTATGGGAAATCGTCAGCATATCGTTTACCATTAGTTAAGCTTATTTTTATACCCTACACCACTTCGTGGATTAGGGTATTATAAGTTAGTTTTTCGCTAAATGTTTGTAACACCAAGAAATAATCGAGCTAGACCCACCTTTAAGTATATGGATCGGCTTAGAATCACCAGCTGAGTCGATTTAACGATGTCTGTCTGTCCGTCTGTCCGTCCGTCTGCTGTCCATCTAAGCTTGTTCGCACTCTACAGGTCGCAATTATTGAACGATTGTCATGAAACTTGGCAGAAGTTACTTTTTCTGGCCAAGGACCATCGGTATTGTATTTGGAGGAAATCGTTCAGATTTAGATATAGCCCCCATACAAATGTCGCTCCCGATTTGACATTTTCCGCTCTAGAAACCACATCTTGTACCCGATTTTCTTTAAATTTGGCACAGCATCTTATAATCCAACTAGAAACACCTACGTAGAAATTGGGTAAGATCGGTTCAGATTTAGATATAGCCCCATACAAATGTCGCTCCAAATTTGACTTTTTCCGTTTTAGAAACCACATATTTTACCCGATTTTCTTTAAATTTGGCACAGCATCTTATAATCCAACTAGAAACACCTACGTAGAAATTGGGTAAGATCGGTTCAGATTTAGATATAGCCCCCATACAAATGTCGCTCCCGATTTGACTTTTTCCGCTCTAAAATCCACATATTGCACCCGAGTTTCTTTAAAATTGGCACAATATTTTATAATCCAACTAGAAACACCTACGTAGAAATTGGGTAAGATCGGTTCAGATTTAGATATAGCCCCCATACAAATGTCGCTCCCGATTTGACTTTTTCCGTTTTAGAAACCACATATTTTACCCGATTTTCTTTAAATTTGGCACAGCATCTTATAATCCAACTAGAAACACCTACGTAGAAATTGGGTAAGATCGGTTCAGATTTAGATATAGCCCCATACAAATGTCGCTCCAAATTTGACTTTTTCCGTTTTAGAAACCACATATTTTACCCGATTTTCTTTAAATTTGGTACAACATGTTATAATCCAACTAGAAACACCTATGTAGAATTTGGGTAAGATCGGTTCAGATTTAGATATAGCCCCTATTCACTTTCGCTCCCTATTTCACTTTTTCCGCTTTAGAAACCACATATTGTACCTGATTTTCTTTAAAATTGGCACAACATTTTATAATCGAACTAGAAACATCTATTGTGAAAGTGAGTAAGATCGGTTCAGATTTAGATATAGCCCTCATACAAATCTTGCTCCCGAATGTTTATCCGCTTTTGGCCAAACTTTACATATTATATTTCACCAATAAACATACATGGTGAAAGCGGGTCACATCGTTCCAGGTTTCAATAAACCCACATACAAATGTCCTTTCCGATTTAAACACATACATTTACAGGATGCAAAAATCCTTCCCGATTTCACTTTTTTACCGAATTGAATTGTAATGATATAGAAAGTCCGTCCGTCTTTAGCCTTTCCTTACTTGTTTGGGAGATGGCCATATGTCCATACTTTGGTATAAGCCAAATAAGCCCCATTCTGATATATTACAGCTCAGAAACTACATCTTACATCGTATCTTCATCAAAATTTGCAGATCATGGTATTTTTCAACTAGGAATAACTACCGTGAATGAGAAATATATAGGCCCATGTTTTGGACCAGGCCCAAAATGTTATTATAGGCACCCTTTTGAAATGTCGGTCCTATTACAACTGTGTAATTTGTATTTGTCTGTCGGATAATTTGATCAATTACCATATTATTAACCATATACGTTAAATATCACTAAAGGTGAATTTATAGTAATTGTATAATTTATATGAACTACATAAAATTGCTCCCATGAAATACCTGGGTTTAGTAATCAAAGCGAGGTACATACGCAGGGAGTGGTGTAGGATATTATATAGTCGGTCCCGCCCGACTTTAGCCTTTCCTTACTTGTTTCCAATGAAAATTATGTATTTTATTAAGGTTGCATGTGTGCTCTATTACTTGGTGCGATTTTTTGAACGGATATTCGGCTTCTCATTCATTTCTGAAAATCATTTACTTAAAGAGGTCGGGTATTGTGTTGAAAAATCGCTACGAAGCTACCGGACAAAACCTTTCACAGGGTGGAAATCATGACAGTGGCAGTGTACATCCAAATAATAAATATCTCCTTATCATTTGTAAAAAATTAGCATTCTATAAAATAAAGATGTAAAATAGTCTTGAGTCAGGGGAGTTTCCCAGTTCAGTAAAATAAATATTTATTTCACAATGAACTCGTTACAGAATTCAATTCAAACACCTTTTCAAGTTTCAAAATTAATTAAATCTATGCAATAAAAATATGCAATGTATATTTGAATTATGAACAGATATTTAGTATTTTATTGGAAAATTTGGACGCTTAATAGACATTAGTGCACTAAATAAAATGTTTATGTTGTCTGTTCTTTATGCTGTCGTTTCGAAAACTATAAATTTTTTCTATATTGCTACTTGCTTTTTCTATAGCATTGTTTAAAATATTTTCAAACGACTGACTTTATTTGTTTTGGGCGTTCGGATACACGCCCGAATTTTAAATTTTGTTCATATGGAGATTGACAGGCAATCCCCAAAAAGTGGACTTTGAGTGTATATCCGAACGCAGCTTAAAAACATTATGTCATCCAACTGCAATATTTGACATACCTAATTAAAATCGATATGAGCAAAATTATTGTACAACATTTTTATTGTGGAAATGATGAAAAAATGCGAAGAAATATGTAAAAGTTTCTATTGAATTCCCGCGGGATTCCCGTACGAATTTCCCGGGATACGGGAAATGAAATATATGCGAATTCTCGTAAATTTTCCCGCGGGAAATCCCGGGATGCAAACCCTAGTCGCTATCCATTGTTAAGAAGTAATTGACTGCATATTAATGACAATTCCACATAAATGCCTTTCATGACAATGGAGATGAGCGATAAACATGAAATATATTTTTCAAACTCGGAATTATTGGCAGCATGCTTTATTTATCACTATCGGACTTTCCGCCCTAATTGTATTTAATAGATAAATTGTGAGAGAAAATTTTCCAAAAATGAGTCTGATAGCTACTAGTGTTATTATATTAATACTATTTTAATACAGGATAGTAACAGCCGTTGTATTTCCATCGCATATTAATTCCAAAAGTACAAATTTTGAAAATACATTATCTCTCACGTATACATTGCAAGATAACATAACTTCATGATTAAACACATTTTGTCGTAAAAGTAAAAAAGTTCGAATTTGGAAAGTCTTTTTATTATGAGAATCTATGCATTCAGATGAATGTATACACTGATTTCCATGATTCTAGCTGCTGTCATCTGGTTAGTACCATTTCTATCAACCTTTTCCCACTTTACCCCCTTAAAAGTACGAATTTCAAAACTATCTTTATTTTACGTGTCTACGCAAGTAGAGGGACGAACACGCCGAATTTCACCATTTTTTTATCCCTGTGTTCTCATTGTATCCCTTGAATGTATGCATTTCGAAAAATCCCTTTATTTTACGTGTCTATGCAATTAGATAAATGTATACAACAATTCCAGACGGCTGCACGTCTGGTTAGAACCATTTTTATCCCTCTACTCCCATTCTATCCCTTAAAGTACGAATTTGGAAAAAATAATTTTATATTATGTATCCACTCATTTAGTGGAATGCGCACACCGAATTTTGTGTTTCTAGCTGTTGTCGATTTATATGTACCAGATTTATCCCTTTTTGCCTCATTTCACCCCCTACAAATAAGAATCACTTTATGGTGCACGTTTTTGGTATAGGAGGAATGCGCATACTCAATATCAAGCAAATATATGCAGACATATTGAAAAACAAGTAAGGAAAGGCTAAATATATATCTAAATCTGAACTGATTTTACCCACTTTCTGCATAGGTGTTTCGAGTTGGATTATAAGATGTTGTGCCAAATTAAAAAAAAAAAAATCGAGTACAATATGAGGTTTCTAGAGCGGAAAATGTCAAATCGGAGGCGAGATTTGTATGGGGGCTATATCTAAATCTGAACCGATCTTACCCACAATCTGCATATGTGTTTCTAGTTGGAATATAAGATGTTGTGCCAAATTTACAGAAAATCAAGTACAATATGGGGCTTCTAGAGAGCAAACTGTTAAATCGTTAGTGAGATTTGTATGGGGGCTATATCTAAACCTGAACCAATCTTACCCAATTTTTGCGTAGGTGTTTCTAGTTGGATTAAAAGATGTTGTGCTAAAGTTAAGGAAAATCGGGTACAATATGTGGTTTCTAGATCGGAAAATGTCAAATCGGGTGCGACATTTGTAGGGGCCATATCTTTATCTGAACCGATTTGTCTCAAATTAAATAGCGTTCGTCCTTGATCCACAAAACTTATATTTTTTTGTTAAGATCGGACTATAATGGCGAGCTGTAATTTGATTACAACAATAGATGGACAGACTGACTGACGGACGGGCATTGCTAAATCGACTCAGAAAGTGATTCTAAGTCGATCGGTATACTTATTAATGGGTCTATCTCGATTCCTTTTGGGTGTTACAAACAAATTCACAAAGAGATAATACTCTCGTGGAGTGTATAAACATGCTTAAGTACTCTGAAATATTAGGGGTTATTATGGGTATTCTCAGTACTTGTGAGTGATTTTTTCCCTCTGGACCGATTTCGCCTACTTTCAATCCCAACCGATCTGCAACTATTAGACATATTCTGGGAGTGATTTTTTCCCTCTGGACCGATTTCGCCCACTTTAAATCCCAACCGATCAACAACTACAGGGTTGTCCAACAAGGGGTGTTATTCTGGTATTGAAAGAATAATGTCATTTTTGAGATAAATGATCGGATATTTATTTTCAGCCAAATGGCCACCACGATCACGCTTACAGGACCATATCCTTTTCATGCAATTTTAAATAACCAAATCGCAAAGTGGCTGCCCTATGTCCTCGATAGCCTCACGAATTCTATCTTTGAGGTCTTGAATAGACGCTGGGCTGTTGGCGTAGACCTTATCTTTCACGTGGCCCCAAAGGAAGAAGTAGCAAGGTGTTAAATCACAAGATCTCGGTGGCCAATTGTGATCAACTCTTCGAGAGATAACACTGCCCAGAAACTTTTCCGGTAAAAGAGCAATGGTTTCGTTGCTTGTGTGGCACGTAGCGCCTTCTTGTTGAAAGTAAACGTTGTCCAGATCAATATCATCCGACCATAAAAAAATCATTAATCATCCAACCTCATTTTCGAAAAAATAAGGTCCAATGACCCCACCGAACAGTCACACGATGAGAATGGAGAGGCTTCTCAACAATAACTCTTGGGTTTTCCGAGCCCCAGATGCGACAATTTTGCTTGTTGACGTAGCCACCGAGGTGGAAATGGGCCTCATCAGTCAAGATGATATTTGGAATTCCTGATCATTTTCATTCATGAATTTTAATAATTTCAATGCGTTGTTGAAGCGTGTTTTGTTCCATTTTTAGTAATGACGTAGTTTCTACTTGTCAAATGTCAAAGAATAAAAACTTCAAAAGTGACAGCTACCTAAATACCGGGTGATTCAAAATAACACCTTCTGTTGGGAAACCCTGTATTAGACATAAAATTTGGACGTTCTGGCTCCTTTCGTGCTTTAAACAGACGGACGGACATGCACTCAGAAAAAAAGTGTTCTAAATTCAAGTGAAAATGTACTAAAATTAAGAAAATTGCTATCTGTTTGGCAATTTGGAGTATGCCTTTACTCAATTTAAGTTAATTTTTTTCCTTAAATGTAGTACTTTCATACTCAAATCAAGTGAAATTTATTCAAAATGAGTTTTATTTACTCAGTTTAACTACAAATGTACTTAGATTGAGTACATTTCTCAGACTCAATTGTAGTATGATTCAACTACTTTTTTCAGTGTGGCTAGATCGTCTTAGAATTTTATGACGAATTTTATGATATAGGGCCTCAGGTCGATATTTCAAGGTATTACAGCCGGAATGACTCAGTTAGTATACCTCCATCCAGGAGGTGTTGGGTATAAAAAATCCTTATAATTTTTGTGTATATCGTACCGATTTATTTAATGTTCGATAACTAAACTTTTTTATAATGCTACCTGATATTTCAAGTCGGTAGAAGTATGGGGTCCGCCAGCTAACGTTTTTTTTTGCCCGAGGCAGCCATTTGAATGAAATTATTTTCCATTATTAACCGGAAGGATTGTACTTTCAAATAAAAAATAAATTTGAGAAAATATTCAGTAGTTATTTGTATAGCGTTTAAAAAAAAGTTATTTGGCGCACCCTATATATTTAAATTTCAGTTAAAGTCGCAAAGGTCTGGCCAGACTCATGCGCACAATCTAAATAAAACTATAAATAAACTTTTTAATGGGAAATTTTCAAATGGTTGTTATTGCTAAACTAATACTGAGTGAAGCATGAAATTGTAAGTATTTTTAAGAGACATTCTTCTCGTTAATCAGAACGTCTTGCTTAATTATAGTGTTGATATCACCATCGCAATGGAAATATCACGTTTTGATTTTCCATACCTTTGCAGTAGTTTGGATTTAGGTCTCGTCCACGATCGCTACGCACTAATCCATCCAGAACCTTTCGTTTAGTTGGTAATATTTTTATCCTTCTTTACCCATTATATGCCTTGAAAGTACGAATTTGAAAAACACCTTTTATTTTTTGTGTCTACGCAGTCAGAAGAATGTATACTCCGAACTTCATGATTCTAGCTACGGTCATTTTCCATACTTTTGCAGTAGTTTAGATTTAGGTCTCGTCCACGATCGCTACGCACTAATCCATCCAGAACCTTTCAGAGAAAAGACTGCTGTTTTTCAAGAGAAAATCGTCCTGTTAACACGTTCCTTGGCAAAGTCAAGCCTGGATATAAATGGGGGTTTGTTATTTCTGTATATTGCCAAGCCCCATCATCTAAAGCATGTCTTTGAATGGATCTATCCGAAATACTTAATTGTTATGTTAGCTTCCGATTTGGCATCTTTCGCTCTGGAGACCACATGCCAAAATACTCACGGAATTGGATTGTATTGGTATAGAAATTGGAGGGTATCATATAGTCGGATCCGACTGACTTTAACATTTCCATACTTGTTTATTATACACGGGGAAATTGTGTTTTCAGGAGCGTTTAGCTCGTTTCGAAAGAACACAAAAGATATACAATCAATATCAAAGAGAATTTGTGATTGCACACTTACTGCACATCTACTACAAGAGTTTTAACGCAATCCTTGTGTACAAACTATAAGCAAAAGTGTAGTGAGCATCACATGGATGTTGTTTTTCTTTAATATCTTCAATATCCTTCAGTCTGGCGTCCTATATTCTGCATTGGGCCACGTTCGCCGCCGCCTATCAATAACATTGCAGATATTTAATTTGAGTATATATTATCTTTCATTTCAATTCTCTGTGGATATTTTAACGAATGTTATGCTCGTGAATGGCAAACAGTATGAAATAAATATCCAAGCAATTTATTGGCAAAAGCAAAAATTCTTGTGGAACTGAATGGAATATACGCATTGCACCATATATTGTTTGGGTCATAATTTTCATGGAATAGTATGTAGGTGCTCTTGATTTTCTTTTATTACGTAAGAAAGATTTTCGAAGGAGAGTTGGAAATCAAGGTAGATATAATGAACAAAGGTAAATGCCAATACAGTTAGCTTCCCCCCGAGTAACATAAAAACAGAACATTTCTGACGTCTTTTTGAAAATTGTACAAAATTCACAGAAATGATGTGAAATTGTAAATGCTAAAGAAAATGTCCTTAATATAAAGACAATTCGGTGGTAAAAATCAAATATGTTTAAAACAACAACAGAGCAGTAACTATGGTGGCTACAACTATCGCAAAATTATATTTTCTCATTTCTCATCTCACCCAAGAGAATACGAGTTATGCTCAACTTTTACTCCGAACGACCTAAAATAAATTTCTGTCTCGATTTATCGTCGCCTTCACACATTTTTATAATTAATGTGCCGGTCGCATTTATTGTTTGAACACAATAGAACTTCGTCAATGACGTACAATATTGAGCAGAGTAGCGCAAAATGAGATGCTTTAAAACTTGTTTATACACTCCACGAGAGTATTATGTCTTTGTGCATTTGTTTGTAACACCCAAAAGGAAACGAGTTAGACCCATCGTTTATTATACAGATCGGCTTAGAATCACTTTCTGAGTCGATTTAGCAATGTCCGTCTGTCCATCTATTGTTGTAATCAAATTACAGGTCGCAATTATAGTCCGATCTTAACAAAAATTGGCACAAATAAGTTTTGTGGATCAAGGACGAACGCTATTTAATTTGAAGTAAATCGGTTCAGATATAGATATAGCCCCCATGCAAATGTCGCTCCCGATTTGACTTTTTGCTGTTCAGATTTAGATATAGCCCCGATACAAATGTCGCTCCCGATTTGACTTTTTCCGCTCTAGAAACCACATATTTCACTCGATTTGCTTCAAATTTGGCACAGTACCCTATAATTGAAGTAGAAACAGCAGTGGTGAAAGTGGGTCATATCGATTCAGATTTAGATATGGCCCCCATACAAATGACGCTCCCGATTTGACTTTTTGAGCTCTAGAAACCACATATGTCACTCGATTTGCTTCAAATTTGGCACAGTACCCTATAATTGAAGTAGAAACAGCTATGGTGAAAGTGGGTCTTATCGGTTCAGATTTAGATATAGCCCCCATACAAATGCCGCTTCCGATTTGACTTTTTGCGCTCTAGAAACCACATATTTCACTCGATATTCTTTAAATATGGAACAAAATCTTATAATTCAACTAAAAACGCCCATCGTGAATGTGGGTAAGATCGGTTCAGATTTAGATATAAATTTTTATATATATATACAAATGTTGTTCCCAAATGTTTAACCGATTTAGGCCAAAGTTTACATATTATATTTCATCTATAAACATACACATCGTTCCATGTTTTAATATACCCCCATGCAGATGTCATTTCCGATTTAAATTTTTTTGTCAAACACATACATTTACAGGATACAAAAATCCTTCCCGATTCCACTTTTTACAGAATTAAATTGTAATGAGATAGGAAGTGGAGTGTATCATATAGTCGGCTCCGTCCGACTTTAGCCTTTCCTTACTTGTTAAGTGTTACCTTTATTTTTTCAGCACTTTTTGAAGAAGTCTTGGGAAATATAATTTTCCAAAGCTAATCAAAAAATCCCAGAAAATAATAGTAACCCAGCAAAAAGACTGCACCCGAAGAAGTGAAAAGGTGTTAATCTTGTGATTCGGAAGCCGTGAAAATTGGGATCTTCACGAATGAATTTTACATGGAATTGTTAGAGGAAGGATGTTTTTTATTTTGCAAGACTTAAAAGTAAGTGAAAGTAGTTGCAACAGAGCCACTTTTTCACTACTTTACATTTCTGTTTTAAAAACTGAGAAAACTAGAACTGAGAATTGGAAACTTAACAAAATATTTATATAGTAAATAATAAATATTAATTTATTTAATAAATTAACACAACCCTATTTTACTATATTATATAGTATTAAAAATTTATAAAAATGAGTATTTGAAGTAGAATTTGAAGAAAATGTTAAAATTATACAAATTAAATAAATATAAATATTTATAAAAGTAATAAAAAAATCCCGAGTCACGATTTGAACCCAATATCTTCTGGGTGCAAAGCAGAAACCTTATGTCTGTGACCCCATACTAAATATTCGTTCCCATTCACTTTTGAAAATGTTATATATTATCGACTTTTTTGGAAGCTATTTAAAAGAAAATGCGGGAAAATGCATTTTTGGGGTTTGAAATGCGATTCAAATTAGCTTCCTACGGATATACTTCCAATTTTTTTTTAGGTTTATATGTTCAGCTTCAATGGAAAAAATTGAAATTGTCTCACGGTATTGTCGTAGAACTATATAATGATATTTACAATTTTAAAAGAAGAATTGTTGAATTATTGTTCTACTAAACATGTCCAAATTTCATCTTCTATGTTTACTACTTTTTATTTATAATATATATTTACATATGCACATAAATAGAAGTGTATGACATTTTCTTCCTCTTGGTGCACGTGAATGTTAAGCCAGCTTCAGGTGGTTTATAACCTTAAAGTACTATGTTATGATCAGGACGTACTGGTAGCCGCAACTCCAGTACGATTTAAACTAGAAAAAACACGATGGGGCGTCGGACGACTACAATTTTAAAGGATTCCTCCTTTTTTTCTACATAGCAGTGGAAATCTACAGCCTTGTAGAACCTTTAGCCTTGTACGTACAGAGTCACTTGACTCCTCGTATATACGGTGTGCCAATGATGCCGATGGCGGGTGGTTTTGCACCGAAAAGATTGAGCTGCGGCTCCTTGTTGTTGCTGGCCAGAGGTACCGCTGGCCAAATGTTTTCGTACCGAAGAATTGTGGGCTGTTGTTCCTGACGTTGTGTGCGGCAGTCCAAAATCAAGCTGTCTCACTTGTGACAGCGGTCCGCCAATGGTACTGTTGGCTGGGTGGTTCCCGTACCAAAAATATGTTCCGGAGATCTTCAACCACCTATCTATAATGCAGTTGCACTTTTGTTGGGCAAAAAATGCGCCACGAAGTAGCAGCCTGAGTTGCTAAATTTTCTTTGCAACTATTTATGTGCAATTGCGTTTGCAAAAATAGGCTGGTGCTGTTTATTCCTCCTTCGCCGCAATTCTCAAAATCAAACCTATGGAATTGCAACCAAGTTAGTAGGAATTCACTAAATTATGTTTTCCTAAACTTACCATGTGCAGATTTGCACAATCACAAGAAAACAATTTAAGCACATTCACAGAAACACTTTAATTTAATTGAATTGTGCTGATCACTTGTTCGGCTTTCTATTGCAACTGCATTAATAAATTCTGTCATGTACGAATGTATTTGTGCAAGAATTTTTTCGAGTAGTGCTACCAACTTAACACCAAAGGTGTTGCCAGTGTAGTAATGCCCTAAATAGCTGCGCGCTATTCATGGTTATGTCGCGTATGGTGAGCACTAAACGGCGGCGATCCGTAACAGTACCTAAGAAAAAAATTAAAATTTTAGAATTTTATATCCAACAGCATGTTTGGAACAAAGTAGCGACCCTGGAATTCTGAAAAGGGATGTTGAGTAGACAATTTTTGCAGAATAAACTTATAGTCCAGCTGGTATGCGTTTTTTTACAGTGGGAAAATATTTTCAGTTTTTTATACTAAATGAAAAAGATGTTGTAAGTTAATGTCTAAGAGAATTCTTATTATAGAATTTTGTGAGGATCATTTTTGTGAAAAATCTCATCTCTTTATCTCCTCTCTTTATGGGTCAATTTGACCCTTTTTCGAAAAATAAACAAAACTTCTTTTGAACCTATTTTTCTTAGATTTTTCATTGCTCTTATACCATTATGAACTAATGAAAAAATTATAAGTTTGATGATTTTTCACTGTAATTCTGTTTGATTTTGTACAAAAAAAGATACGAAAAAATTTCATAAAAAATAAAAGCCATGTTTTCAACACTTTCAAGCACACACAGTCGCTTAAAAATAGACCTAAGCACACTACTTCAACAAAATGGATTGGTGTAATCATTTCGAAAATCAAAATAAAAGAAATAAAATTGCAAAATTTGCATTCTATTAAATATAGATGCAAAATGGCCTTGAGCCAGGACAATATCCCAGTTCAAATCAAATATTGATTACAGACCAAAAAAATACAAACGAAAAAACTAAAACAAATGAGCGTTGGTACGGCAGAAGTATTGCTGGGTAACTATACCTGAATATACACATACTTACATATGCAACTCAATAAGATGCTTGGCATGTGTACTTTATTACTTGGTGTGATTTTTTAAACGCAAATTCGGCAAGTGAGTTGTGCTTCTCGTTCGTTTGTGAGAATCATCCCCTTATAGAGGCCGGGTTTGATGTTGAAAAGTCGCTGCGAAGCCACTTGAAAAGACTTTTGACATGGTCGAAATCATGATCGTGGTAGTCTGCAGCCAAGTATTAATGTCACCATGCCATTTGTAAATAAATTAGCATTCTGTTAAATATAAATGCAAAATTGTCTTGAGCCAGGACAATATCCCACTTCAAATTGCAAAAACTTTAAAAAATCTAATCCTGCTATAACACACCACATCAATATTTTAAAAGTAATTGAAATTACATTCAAAAAACATATTAAATACATCGACATTAATGTCGGTAAAGTATTACAGGAGTTGTAGGCGATTGAATGAGCGCAGCTTTCGGAAAAAGTAGTATTTTTTCACCGTTAAATTGGTCATAACTCGTAAAAAAAAATTCAAAACTTTTTCCAAAAATACTTATACAATATTTGTATGAGAAGAATACATACACAAACTTTCAAAACAATCGCAGCTATCGAGATCAAAAATCGTACCGCTTGACATGGAATGACTCATACATATTCATGATCGTCATAAAATTCTAAGACGATCTAGCCATGTCGGTCCGACTGTCCGTCCGTCTGCTGAAAGCACACTAGCATCCGAACGAAAAGAACCATGACGACCAAATTTTCCAAGAATACGTCTAGTAGTTCTAGACAGGTTGGGATTCAAAGTGGGCGAAATAGGTCTAAAGGGAAAAATTTTTCTCTCATAAGAACTGAAAATATCGCCACTATTTCGAGTATTTAAGCATGTTTTTTGAAGATGTCTGCTTATATTTGCTTGATATTCGGTATGCACATCCCCTTGTAGCAAAAACGTGCACCATAAAGTGAGTTTTATTTGTTTGTTGTAAATTCGTACGTTTTTACATGGAAAAGGGGATAAACATTGTATCAACCAAATAACGGCAGCTAGAGACATGGAATTCGGAGTATACATTCCTCTGACTGCGTAGACACGAAAATTAAAAACGTTTTTCGAAATTCATACTTTCAAGGGATACAATGGGAACAGAGGGATAAAATTGGTACCATCTAAACGGCTACAGCTAGAATGATGAAAGTCGGTGTGTACCTCCTAATCTAATTTCGTAGACATCCAAAATAAAGAGATTTTCAAAAGTCGTACTTTTAAGGGGGTAAAATGAGAAAAAGGGGATAAAAAAGGTACAAACCAAATAGCAGGAGCTAAAACCATGGAATTCGTTCTATACATTCCTCTGATGCATAGACTCGCAAAATAAACGATTTTTCGAAATTCATATTCGTATTTTGAAGTTGGGTTATCGTGTATTGTGTACGTGAAAGATGATGGAATATCAAAATATGATCTTTTGGAGTTACACTAGAATGGAAATACTACCAACCAAATGGTTGTAGCTAAAAATACTTCACTTCCACTATTTTCCAATATTTAAGATATTAAAGGTTTTGGAAGATTGCTGCCTTATACATATTTACTTTTTGAATTGAATTGAAGTATTATTTCGATATTGGTTACCTTGCCTCGATTTGATATAATTAAAATTTTATATTTATTTATAAAATTATTTTTTCAATATTTTTAATTTTATATGTTTTGTTTTGGCAATATTAAAAAAATTAACATTTTTTGTGTAACTCAGACCAGCTGGACTATAAGTTTATTCTACATAAAAGATTATATGGTCGCTACTTTGTTCCGAAAATACTGTTGAACAGTGAATTTAATATTTAATATCTTAACGTTTGATAAAATGTCATGCTGGAAGATGTTTATGTTGCGTTCCATTTACAATTATATTAACACATTTATAATTATCTGCATACACATGAGTCTCGCAGGAATTAACTTGGCCATAAAACTGCTGGAATTTCCTGCACAATATCCTCAAAGTTGTTGATTACCTTGAACTTGAGCGTCCAACCTGCTGGAACAAGAGACACTTTCATTCAATATTCTTTTTTGTTCCTTTTGTCTTGAATCTGCCTCCCCAATGGTTTGAGTTTTTTCTGGCAGTTCTTTCAGTGACTTTCGCCACAAAAAAAAAAAACAAAAACAAACAAGAAAATTCTAATATATCTTAAGTTGTAATTCAACACTTGTATTACTTTTTTGTCGACAAAAGCGTTGATATACCACCACCTCAGCTTGTTGTGTGTAGGGTTTGCATTTTCCCATACATTTTATTTCCCGGGAAACGGGAATTATTTTTTCCATTTCCCGGGATCCCGGGACAGCACGGGAAATCATGTTTACCATGAGTTAAGCTTATTTTTTCCAATGAAACATTCACATTTTATTAAAGTAAAATAAATTTGTATTTCATAACGAACCTGTTACAGAATTCATATAATAAAGCGCGTCATATAATGTGAGATCAATTCAAACATTCAAGTTTCACAATTAATTAAAGATCAGATATTTCTTATTTTAATGGAAAATGTGGACGCGACGGAGAACGACCGTTCACATTAATAGTGAGTAGAGCATTAAATGAAATGTTTGTTTGTCCTGTCGCTTCGAAAACGTTAAATTCTTTATTTTTGGCGTTCGGATACACACTCAATATCTATTTTACCCGGATTTTAATTTTTTTCATATGGAACTTGACAGGAAAAATCTGAGAAAGTGGATTTTGAGTCTACATCCGAACGCAGCTTAAACATATAGGGTCCGCCAAATAACTTTTTTTGAATATATATATATATTTTTTCTCAAATTTCTTTTTTATTTGAAAGTACAATCCTTCTGGTTAATAATAGAATCCTTCCGGTTCAAATGGCTGCCTCGGGCACCCCACAAATAATAGTCCAACGGAAATGATGGAAAAAAAATGCGAAGAAATATGTAAAATTTTCTACTGAATACCCGCGGGATTCTCGTACGAATTTCCCGGGATACGGGAAATGAAAAATGTGCGAATTCCCGGGAATTTTCCCGCGGGAAATCCTGGGATGCAAACCCTAGTTGTGTGCTAAAATGCTTGGAGCGAAATTGTGAACCATTTTGTTTTGATAAATAAATATTTGGATTTTTTGTTTGTTTAATTCCATCGAAGTGCTGACTCCATAAAAATAAGGGAAATATAATGAAATCGAAATTCCAAAACGGAAGAAAGTCAACATTGGAATCTTGAATCGATATGATTCATCTTCACTGTAGGTGAACTATAATGAGTCGTCACACATTTTAGTAAAATAGACTGCAATATGATTTCTGACTTCAGAAGAAATACATCTTCCAAATCTCATGATGATCGGGCTATTGCTACCTGTATTTAGATCTCAAGCTTTAGATGGATAGCGAATGCTGCCAAATCTATGCTGATACGTTTTTGATCTTTATTAACCCTCTCATGCCCACTGTAGCCTATAGGCAACATTGCGAGTCCTATAAAATCTTTAAAATCACATATTTTGCAGAATTAATAATTTTTATTTTTGTTTACATATGTAACAATGCATATTTAAAAGGGATCCAACAAATTCGGTAACTTGGGTTTGCGTAGGAAGGTGAAAACAAAAGTGAAGTCTCAAATTTCAATTGTTTGAGTTTCTTGTAATTCGAAATTGTTTAGAAATTCTTCTTATTTTTATTGGATTTCTTCGAGTACAAGAAAAACAGTCTTTGTTATTCGAAGATATATATATCAAAGATTATTAAAATGAAGAAACCATTTAAAAATATTTTTTTGTTTTGAACTGGGATATTGTCCAGACATCAAACCCGGCCTCTATAAGGAGATGATTCTCACAAACGAACGAGAAGCACAACTCACAACTGAGAATCATCTCCTTATTGAGGCCGGGTTCGATGTTAAAAAGTCGCTGCGAAGCCACTTGAAAAGTCTTTTGACATAGTCGAAATCGTGATCGTGGTAGCCTGCAGCCAAGTAATAAATGTCACCATGCCATTTGTAAATAAATTTGCATTCTATTAAATATAGAAGCAAAATGGTCTTGAGCCAGGACAATATCCCAGTTCAAATCAAATATTGATTACAGACCAAAAAAATACAAGACTCTACAGAAATCATATTTAGACCCATAACTCATCAAAAAGTATAGTAAGTTTTATATATTTATTAAGAAGAAAATTCGTGCATGAGAGGGTTACTTTCTAGCACAGTCCTCACACAATAAGCCCATTCTGAATATACATATTGATGAAAAATATACTTAGATCACAAGCTTTAGATGGACAGCAGTTGCAGAAGGACGTTAGGTCTTGTTTACTTGATCTTTATTAATACAAAATTCTAGCACAGTCCTCCTACAACAATAGCATTCCTAATAGATTTATGACGATACAGTTGTAATAACAACATAAATATTCATATTTCACTTCTTGGGAAGCACTCTTTTCGATGAGACCTTTTTAATAGCCTGAAGTTGTAGACATACCAGATTTCCATGAATTCAGTAAATCTATCTATATTATATGTATAAAACTACGTATCTCATGTGTACAGAATCACTCCATCACAGAATTTGCCATTTGTCAACACATGCGTATGCAAATAACTACAGCCGTCTGTATCCACCCTTGTTTCCTTGCGAGTAATGCAAGCTCGTCATAAAAGTTTTGGAAAAGTAAAGTTAAGCCAAGAACTCACTCAGACAGATTTAATAAGAATGTGGCAAATTGTCAATTGAAATTCAAACGAAAAGTCATAACAAACTTTCATAAAGATATCTTACAGTGTGTCAAAGGTGCGGAGAAACTAGAGGTCACAGCTAAGGTTGCTTTGAGCGAAAACCAATAAAAGCACAATAAAAAGGGGGCGTCTCATGGCGAAGATCAAAGAGGGCGGATATTAACGTCAAAGTTTACTCAGGGTTGACAATTAGCGCAAGAAAATGATAGCTACGGGTAATTTGTAACTAATAGGGCGTTAAGTTCAAGCGCGCGAATCTTATATACCCTCGAGCATGGAGTGAATTCAACAGTATTACTGCAAGATTAGAGACTGTTGACTTTTCGAAGAAGTGCATTAAGTAATTATTACCGATACCTCTTATGTTTATTGTTTTATGTAATTACTAGCAGTACCCGCTGCATCGCACGCGAAAAAGCCACTTATTTTTTGATAGTTTTATCGGTCTCTTTTTTTGGATAGTATTTATTTGATTTTCCTTTGGATTTTTGTCGATGTACATTAGTTTTGCTAAACTCCTTTCGTCTGTATAATTTTTATAACTTTCTACACAGTTTTGAACAAAAAATTGCAACCGTAGAACCATTTATATTCTCGACCTCATGTTTCTAGATGCAGCCGACCACTTTATAACTTTTTGCAACATGTTTTTTGCTTCCCCTAAAACCATGTACTTTATTTGGTACCACGCTTATCCCTTGTCGCCCCGCATCCTCCTTATAAGTACAAATTTTGTAATATCCATTTATGTTCCGCGTTTACGTATATATTTCTCATTCACGGTAGGTATTCATAATGAGGGCCCCATTTGGGTTATTCCAAAGTATGGACACATATATTTAACTTTGTATTCTTAGGTGAAATATAATATAATCAGCAAAATTTGAAAAACTTCAGATGTAAAATTTGCGTTATTGAGGGGTACAAATTAAAATGCGGCCATTTGTAAGGGCTCTACATATAGATCACTTTCAAAGTAGGTATTCTTAGTTGAAATATGACATGATATGCAAAATTATATCGATATCTAATGCACGATGTGGATTCTAGAGATATAATAGAGTAGAATAGGGGCCCAATTTGTATGGGAGTTATACCAAAATATGGACCCATATATTTGACTTTCATAATATGTATTCTTATTTGAAATATAATACAAAATGCAAAATTTGATAAACATCCTATATAAATTGTGCGTCCTAGAGGGGTAGTGCGGCCATTTGTAAGGGCGCTACATTAAAAAGTGGGCCCATATAGATCACTTTCAAAGTAGGTATTCTTAGTATGAAATATGAATATAATACAATCTGCAAAATTTGAAAAACTTCCGATGTAAAATGAGGGTTCTACAGAGGTAATAATTCAAATGCGGCCCACTTGTAAGGGCGCTACATTACAAAGTGGGCCTTTCAAAGTAGGTATTCTTTATTGAAATATAACATGATCTGCAAAATTTTATCAAGATCCAATGTAAGATGTGGGTTCTAGAGCGATAATGGTGTAAACTGGGGGCTATTCCAAAACATTTACCTATGTAGCTGGTTTTCAAAATGCGTGTTTCTAGTAAAAATGTAACATTGTATGGACAATTTAATCAAGATCCGATGTAAAATGTGCATTTTAGAACAGTAATATTGTAAATCGGATGTACATTTGTATGAGGCTTATATCAAAACATAGACCCATGTGGTCCACTTTCCCGTGAGCCGTTTCTTGTTCAAATGTAAAATGTGTATTCTAGAGCAGTAATAGTGTAAATTATAGGGACATTTGTATGGAGGCTATATCTAAATCTGAACCGATTTTCTCCAAATTCAATACCACTCGTCCTTGGCCAAAAAAAGTAACTCCTGCCAAATTTCATGATAATAGGACAGCAATTGCGACCTGTAGATTGCGAACAAGCTTAGATGGACTGCAGACGGACGGGCAGACAGACATCGTTAAATCGATTCAGCTGGTGCTTCTAAGCCGATCCGTATACTTAAAGGTGGGTCTAGCTCAATTATTTCTTGGTGTCACAAACATTTGGCGCGAAACTAACTTATAATACCCTAGTCCACGAAGTGGTGTGGGGTAGTTTACTATTACTATTTCTTATATCATTCATTTTGAAAGGGTCAAATTGACCCATAAAGAGATAAGCTAGAGGGTTAAGTTAAAGTAAGTTAAAATGATCCTCACAAAACGGCACAATATGGTTCTGACTATAGACATTCACTCAGGCATTAACTTACAACATTTTTTTACTTAGTACAAAGCTTACTTCGACCAAAAATGAAAAATTTGACTCACTGTAAGTTCCAAATGTTCCAAAAATGTTGTTGGGCAGTGTAATTAAAAGGTATTCCAAAAGTGGCATAGGACTGAAATCTTCAAGAAATATTCTTAAATACCTTAAATATGAACAAAAAAGATATTAAATTTGTTTTTTGTATGTATTGAGGAGTGTCGATGCAAAATATTAGCATAAATTTTTATGTTCATTTTTTAGTAAAATTCCAATTTCCGCCTAAGGTAAGTTTAATAGTTGTATGAAAATATAGGTTTAGATTACACTCGTTTATATATTCAATTAAAGATAATTATGACGAATACATAAATTGCCAAGGTCCATTAATTCTATATTTAAACATAGATTTTCTTTAAAAAGTCATTGTTTGTTTCGTTAAGACAGACTACACTAGTCAACAGTCAAAATGTACTCGGGATGCGATAATTTTTTCTGTGTAGATAACCTTGACATGAGCTCGAAAAACGCAATAAAAATTTTTTTTTTCGTTTGGTTTTTGTTTTATTTTTTTTTTTTTAATTTTAAAAATTTTTTTTTGGTTAATTTGTTTCGTCCGGCCTAACTCGGGAACCACTAGCCCGATTTAATTGAATTAAATTTTAAAAAATTTAAAATTACAATTCCCTTAATCTGTTCATATATTGTTTTCCTATACAAGCAACAGTTTCCAAGTTAAAAATGAATATATAAAGGAAAAAACTTATTTTTTGCCTAAAGATTTAAATTTTTATACCCTCCACCTCCAGGATGGGGGTATACTAACTTTGTCATTCCGTTTGTAACACCTTGAAATATCGACATGAGACCCTATAAAGTATATATATTCTTGATCGTCATAAAATTCTAAGACGATCTAGCCATGTCCGTCCGTCCGTCCGTCCGTCCGTCCGTCTGTCCGTCTGTTGAAAGCACGCTAGCATCTAAACGAAAGGAGCTAGAACGTTCAAATTTTCCATAAATGCGTCTTATAGTCGTAGATCGGTTGGGATTGAAACGGGGCGAAATCGGCCAAAAGGGAAAAATTTTTCCCTCACAAGGACTAAAAATACCCATAATAATCCCTAATATTTTAGCGTATTTAAGCATGTTTTTTGAATATGTCTGTTTATATTTGCTTGATATTTGGTATGCGCATTCCCCTTATAGCAAAAACGTGCACCATAAAGTGATTCTTATTTGTAGGGGGTGAAATGGGGCAAAAAAGGGATAAAAAAGGTACATATTAAACGACAACAGCTAGAAACACGAAATTCGGTGTGTACATTCCTCTAATTGAGTAGAAATATAATATAAAAGTATTTTTTAAAAATTCGTACTTTTTGGGGTTAAAATGAAAAAAGGGGATAAAAATAGTACCAATCAAATGACCGCAGCTAGAGTCATGAAATTCAGAGTATACATTCCTCTGACTGTGTAGACACGGAAAATAAACTGATTTTTCGAAATTCGTACTTTTTGGGGTCAAAATAGAAAAAGGGGATAAAAATAGTACCAACCAAATGACCGCATCTAGAGTCATGAAATTCGGAGTATACATTCCTCTGACTGTGTAGACACGGAAAATAAACTGATTTTTCGAAATTCGTACTTTTTGGGGTCAAAATAGAAAAAGGGGATAAAAATAGTACCAACCAAATGACCGCAGCTAGAGTCATGAAATTCGGAGTATACATTCCTTTGATTACGTAGACATGAAAAATAAAAGTTTTTTTTCCAAATTCGTACTTTTTCTTTTACGGCAAAAATTGGTTGAATCGTGAAGTTAGGTTATTTTGCACTATGTACGTCTGATAATGGATTTTCAAAATCTGTACATTTGGAATTAAAATAGAATGGAAATACAACCAAATGTAGCACCCACTATCTACCAATATTTATGGTATTTAAGCTTTTTTGGATATATAAATATAAGAATATTTATTTTTTGATTTGAAATTAATAATGGTTTGAAATAATAATAAATAATGGTTTGAAATAATAAAAATATTATATTTATTTATAAAATTATTTTTTCAATATTTGTATTTGTTTTGGTTTGGCTATATTAAAAAATTTATATTTTCCTGTAATATTACTGCACTTCTACGAAAACCGACAACCGCTGTGGAATGCAATCCATGGTGGAGGGTATATAAAGTTCGGCCCGGCCGAACTTAACGCCGTTTTTACTTGTTTTTTTTTAAATCCATAAAAAATCCAAAATGAAAAAAATGTCAAATCTTATTACTTTTACGTAAAGTCACATAACCTATGAGCAAAATGAGACAAAGATCATGAAAATCGATGCACGCGTTTCGCTTTTATTCGCAATTGAGTAAAGGTATGAATTTCATAAATTTAAAAATTTTTTTTTTGGTTAATTTGTTTCGCCCGGCATAACTCGGGAACCACTAGCCCGATTTAATTGAATTAAATTTTAAAAAATTTAAAATTACAATTCCCTTAATCTGTTCATATATTGTTTTCCTATACAAGCAACAGTTTCCAAGTTAAAAATGAATATATAAAGGAAAAAACTTATTTTTTGCCTAAAGATTTAATTTTTTTTTTTTAAATCCATAAAAAATCCAAAATGAAAAAAAATGTCAAATCTTATTACTTTTACGTAAAGTCACATAACCTATGAGCAAAATGAGACAAAGATCATGAAAATCGATGCACGCGTTTCGCTTTTATTCGCAATTGAGTAAAGGTATGAATTTCAAAAATTTGCTCGACATATGCACAACTTTGTCTATGGTAAGGTTTTTATACCCTACACCACTTCGTGGTCTAGGGTATTATAAGTTAGTTTTCCGCCAAATGTTTGTAACACCAAGAAATAATTGAGCTAGACCCACCTTTAAGTATACGGATCGGCTTAGAATCGCCAGCTGAGTCGATTTAACGATGTCTGTCTGTCCGTCTGTCCGTCCGTCTGCTGTCCATCTAAGCTTGTTCGCACTCTACAGGTCGCAATTGTTGTCCGATTGTCATGAAACTTGGCAGAAGTTATTTTTTCTGGCCAAGGACCATTGGTATTGAATTTGGAGGAAATCGGTTCAGATTTAGGTATAGCCCCCATACAAATGTCGGTCCCGATTTGACATTTTCCGCTCTAGAAACCACATATTGTACCCGATTTTCTTTAAATTTGGTACAACGTCTTATAATCTGACTAGAAACACCTATGCCGAAATTGGGTAAGATCGGTTCAGATTTAGATATAGCCCCCATACAAATGTCGCTCCCTATTTCACTTTTTCCGCTTTAGAAACCACATATTGTACCCGATTTTCTTTAAAATTGGCACAACATCTTATAATCTAACTAGAAACACGTATGCAAAAATTGGGTAAGATCGGTTCAGATTTAGATATAGCCCCCATACAAATGTCGCTCCCGATTTGACATTTTCCGTTCTAGAAACGACATATTGTACCCGGTTTTCTTTAAATTTTGCAGAACATCTTATAAACCAACTAGAAACACGTATGCAAAAATTGGGTAAGATCGGTTCAGATTTAGATATAGCCCCCATACAAATGTCGCTCCCGATTTGACATTTTCCGCTCTAGAAACGACATATTGTACTCGGTTTTCTTTAAATTTCGCAGAACATCTTATAATCAAACTAGAAACACGTATGCAAAAATTGGGTAAGATCGGTTCAGATTTAGATATAGCCCCCATACAAATGTCGCTCCCGATTTGACATTTTCCGTTCTAGAAAAGACATATTGTACCCGATTTTCTTTACATTTTGCAGAAAATCTTATAATCGAACTAGAAACACGAATGCAAAAATTGGGTAAGATCGGTTCAGATTTAGATATAGCCCCCATACAAATGTCGCTCCCTATTTCACTTTTTCCGCTTTAGAAACCACATATTGTACCCGTTTTTCTTTAAAATTGGCACAACATCTTATAATCCAACTAGAAACACCTATGCAAAAATTGGGTAAGATCGGTTCAGATTTAGATATAGCGCCCATACAAATGTCGCCCCCGATTTGACATTTTCCGCTCTAGAAACGACATATTGTACCCGCTTTTCTCTAAATTTGGCGCAACATCTTATAATCAAACTAGAAATACATGTTTCGAAAGCGGGTTAGATCGGTTCAGAATTGGATATAGCCCTCATTCAATTGTCGCTCCCGATGTGACTTTTTCTGCTTTAGAAACCGTTGTGGTTATAATCTTATAATTCAACTAAAAACACCCATGGTGAACGTGGGTAAGATCGGTTCAGATTAGGGTTTGGGGTTTCCCGGATTTTTTTCATTCCCGGGAAAACGGGAATGAAAAATTTCATTCCCGGGAATCCCGGGAATTCCCGGGAAAAAGTAATTTATTTATAGGTATGTCCAAAATGGTTTAAAATATCAATATTTAATAACTGGTGTATTTTTTTCAATACTGTCATATTACAAATTGAAAACGAATGTTATTGTCAAAATATTTCACATATTATTTTTCATTTTACAAATATTTTACTCTACACCTTTTCAAGGTTATATTCGGAACATACAAATTTATATTGAGAAATGTAAATTCATATTAGGAACATATAAATTCATATTGTGTAATGTAAATTTATAATAGGAACATGTTAATTCATAATGAGAAATATAAATTCATAATGAGAATTGTTAGTTTCTATTGTGAACAATTAATTCATAATAAGAACATACCATTTAATAATGAAATATACAAGTTTGTAATCAGAAAATCCAATTTCATAATCAGAAAATACGTTTTAATATTCAGAAAATATGAATTCATAATGGGAAAATATAAAATCATATTGAGAAAATGTAAATTTATAATGAGAACATTGATAAAATATGTGTTTCAATGAAAATATCCATAGAAGAACGTACATACATAGCTTCGATTATAAATTTTACTGTTTCTGATTATGAATTTATATTTTATGAATATATATGAATAAGAATTTATTTTTTTATTTTTATTTATTTATTATGAATCACAATACAAAGTAAATTTATATTCTAATTTTGGGTCCAGGGATTGAGCCGGGGTGACTAAGACCATTATAGCTAGTTATTGCAGCGACAGACCAGAGCTTCTGGTCGGAATCGAACCCACAACCCCCACGCTGATAGCCGATCACGCTACCAACTCGACTACCGGGGCGCTCCTAAGAATTTATATTTTCTCATTATCAATTAGGATTTTTTCATTTTGTATTTATATATCTCATTATCAATTTGTATGTTCTTATTATGATTTTATATTTCTCAATATGAATTTACATTTCACATTACGAATTTACAGTGCTGGTTGTGAATTATCATGCTCCTATTATGAATTTACATTTCTCATCATGAACTTACATATTGAGATTATAAAATGCATTTCCTCATTATAAACTTGAAAAGATGTAGACTAATCGTCAGAATTGGACATTTATATCGCAGGTAGAAGTGACTGACACCTACACTAGATTCAATATTGAAAACGATTAAGGAAACAAATAACTCATATGACAGAGAATATTATGACACACAAAATTTAGAATATTCATTCGTCTGTAGACAAAAATATTTTATAGAAACAGGGGGAATATTATAAACTGTAAAAACTATAGAAACATAAAAAATTAATATTAATTTAATAAATTCATAAAAAAATAAAATAATGAAATAGTGCAGTCATTAATTCTTACAAATGGCCATTGAAATACTCTTGAAAATTTCCAGGCGAACAAGTTTTATTGTATTCCTATTTTTAGACCTTTTCTTCCTGGCTACATATGTAAAGTAAATTGTTCTTGAAGAATATGTTCACCTCGATTCTTCTAGAAAAACAAGAAAATTTACATTATGTAAGCCATAGTATTGTCGGCATGATATATTTTTTTCACAATAAAGATCCTGCAAATAGCCTCACAAAAAGGTTTTATTCCCCTAGCTGGGGTTCTCATAAAATGGCTATTTAGCGAATTTAAAAAGTTTTGTTTGTAGTAATATAATATAAACAAATACTCAACAATATCAAATTGTCAGTAATGTAAATGCATATATGAATTTGAAATACATCTAAAAATTCCAATTTATATAGTAACATTAAATTATTGATCAACATAATAAATAAATTATTTTTTTAATATTTCCCGTATTCCCGGGAAATTGAAAATTTTTTCCCGGGAATTCCCGTCCAAATTTTTCCGGGAATTCCCGGGAAAAACGATTCGGGAATTCCCGGACCCCAAACCCTAGTTCAGATTTAGATATAATTTTTTTTATATATATACAAATGTTGCTCCCAAATGTTTAACCGATTATGGCCAAACTTTACTTATTATATTTCATCTATAAACATATATAGTGAAAGCGCCTCACATCGTTCCTGGTTTCAATATACCCCCATACAAATGTCATTTCCGATTTAACATTTTTTGTCAAACACATACATTTACAGGATGCAAGAATCCTTCCCGATTTCACTTTTTTACCGAATTGAATTGCAATGAGAATTGTTTGGGTGATGTCCATATGCCCATACTTTGAAATGACTTTGGTATACTACTGTATAATTTGTATTTGTCTGTCGGACAATTGGATCAATTACCATATTATTTACCATACTCGTTAAATTTGACTGAAGATGAATTTATAACATATAAATTGTATGAATATAATTTATATAATTTGTATGAACTACATAAAATTGCTCCCATGAAATACCTGGGTTTATTAATCAAAGTGAGGTACATACGCAGGGTGTGGTGTAGGGTATTATATAGTCGGCCCCGCCCGACTTTAGCCTTTCCTTACTTGTTTCTTTTTTTTTTCATTCTCAGAATTAACAAAAAGGAATAAACAAAGGGTTATTTAATTTTTATGATTGCGTAAGCAAAGTAATAAACGCTAATAAATGTGCGTGAACAATTAAAAGGAAAAAAGGAAAGGGGACTTTTTTAATTATTTGGGTTTTCCGTTGGCTACCTGTATGATTTTTTTACAGAAATGCAACCCACATTTAAGGGTGGTCATTATTCGGAAAATTTAAGACTCACACATGGTGAAACAGGTATGTAGCCACCGTAAAAAAATATACACCCATTTATAAGTACCTGTCAGTAAAATACTAAACAATACACAGTATAAATAGGTCTTCATTGATCGATTTTACTCATTCAACAAGTGTCGACGAACGCGATAGTTAAAATGAGCAAACGTTCGCGAGGATTTGAATGCAATACCAATCCAAGTAATTTTTGTTACATGTGCGCCATGCTCGTCACTCACATCGCCCAGGTTGTCCGGAAAGAAGTCCAAGTGCGAGTGTAGAAAATGTATCTTAAGCGACATATTTGCTCTAATTTTTTTTATAATTTTGGAGTAGTTGTTCGACGATCTCTCTGTAATTTGAGCTTTTGTTGTTTCCAAGAAATCCGGAAACAATTTGCCGAAATGAGTTCCAAGCTGCAGCTTCATTTGGTGATAAAATGTGCTCAAACTGTTGGTCTTGCAACAACTTTTTAATTTGCGGACCGTCGAAAACGCCTTCCTTTATCTTTGCCGATGAAAGGTGAGGAAAAATGGTTTTTAAATAGGCGAACGCTTCGCCATCTTTGTTGATAGCTTTCACGAAGTTTTTTATGAGTCCGAGCTTTATGTGAAGAGGTGGGAGAAAAACATTTTCCTTTCTTATGAGTGGTGTATATTTCACGTTGTCGCTGCCGGGGATGAAGTTAACTCTTTCTGTCCAACTCCTCCTGGTGTAATGATGTTGACGATCGCGGCTGTCCCAAAGGCAGAGAAAACAACAGTACTTTGTGAATCGACCTTGTAATCCACAAAGGATACCGATAACCTTAAGGTCGGCACAAACTTTCCAATCGTGCCTCTCATAGGTAAGGCACTTTAGTAGATTGTCCATGACTTCGTATGTTTCCTTGGTGTCAACGGCATGAGCAATTGGAATCGAAGGTTTCTCGTTGCCGTTGTGCAGTAAAATTGCTTTAAGGCTCTGCTTGTTGCTGTCGATGAAAAGACGCCACTCTCCTGGATCGTAAGAGTACCTTTTTTCCCTTTTAATTGTTCACGCACATTTATTAGCGTTTATTACTTTGCTTACGCAATCATAAAAATTAAATAACCCTTTGTTTATTCCGTTTTGTTAATTCTGAGAATCAAAAAAAAAAAGAAAAAACCTTACCATAGACAAAGTTGTGCATATGTCGAGCAAATTTTTGAAATTCATACCTTTACTCAATTGCGAATAAAAGCGAAACGCGTGCATCGATTTTCATGATCTTTGTCTCATTTTGCTCATAGGTTATGTGACTTTACGTAAAAGTAATAAGATTTGACATTTTTTTTCATTTTGGATTTTTTATGGATTTTAAAAAAAAAAAATTAAATCTTTAGGCAAAAAATAAGTTTTTTCCTTTATATATTCATTTTTAACTTGGAAACTGTTGCTTGTATAGGAAAACAATATATGAACAGATTAAGGGAATTGTAATTTTAAATTTTTTAAAATTTAATTCAATTAAATCGGGCTAGTGGTTCCCGAGTTATGCCGGACGAAACAAATTAACCAAAAAAAATTTTTTAAATTTTTGAAATTCATGCCTTTACTCAATTGCGAATAAAAGCGAAACGCGTGCATCGATTTTCATGATCTTTGTCTCATTTTGCTCATAGGTTATGTGACTTTACGTAAAAGTAATAAGATTTGACATTTTTTTTCATTTTGGATTTTTTATGGATTTTAAAAAAAAAAATTAAATCTTTAGGCAAAAAATAAGTTTTTTCCTTTATATATTCATTTTTAACTTGGAAACTGTTGCTTGTATAGGAAAACAATATATGAACAGATTAAGGGAATTGTAATTTTAAATTTTTTAAAATTTAATTCAATTAAATGGGGCTACTGGTTCCCGAGTTATGCCGGACGAAACAAATTAACCAAAAAAAAAATTTTAAAATTAAAAAAAAAATAATAAAAAAAAAACCAAACGAAAAAAAAATTTTTTATTGCGTTTTTCGAGCTCATGTCAAGGTTATCTACACAGAAAAAATTATCGCATCCGGAGTACATGAAATTTTTTTCAATTTGTTGAGTAGTGCTATTTATTACAAACTAACCCAGCAAAAAAAGGAAGTAGTTCAAAATAAATTACATTATAATTACTCCTAATTAATTTATCCTAACAAATTTATTCTAAATAGTTTCTCAAATGCAAATACATTTGTCTTTTAATAAAGTCATTCAAAAGTGCAATAATTTGCGCCTGCAAATTATTCTGAAGTCATGCATTTTTTATTTGGAATGTACTTTATAAATTATTTTAGTTTTAAAGTTTGGGGAAAATACCGTGAAGGATATACAGAAAAGTAGTTTAAACCGGAGAGAGAATAATTCGGCAAGAGGTGCAGAAACAACCGCAAATCAGAATGCTCCAGAGAGCACTTCATTCAAAGACTATACAACATATGTTCAAAAAGTAGTATATAAGTATATAACTTAAAACGAAATATATTTTTAAGAATATTTGTGTTGTTTTTGAAATGTGATACAAAACTAAATATTACAAAATACGCCTGTCCAACTAGAGTTTAATTAAAAGTAAAATTAAACCGAAGTAATGCAAAATCTGTTTTAAGAGGGATTTGTAACGGAATTTGTTTCACTCCATTTTCATTAATTCATAGAAGTGATTTCCACGATGTATTCAATAATAAATAACTTTCACCTATGAAAAATAATCATGTAAGCATCGAACATGCAGTGCTTCTAAGCATTCATTCGAATGAAGAGACAGGGATCTGTAAATAAACCCATTCCTCCTAATGACAAACTTCTGTTAAAATCATGTATGATTCGCACAAAAAAGAATTACTTCCATGCCATCTTTTCATCAGTTGAACAACTATTTAACCACTTCTCTGTCATGTCTTTTTTTGCTGCGATAGTATAAAAATTCTGTTTCAAAATTTGGAACGGGGTTTTTACGCTATTTAAACAGAAATTAAAAATCGTGATTTAAAAAATCTTTTAGTCAATTGTTTACCATAATCTGTAAGTCATAAAATAATTGGATACAAACTGACTTCTCACAAGTAATTTAAATGTTTAGTTCAATATGCAAAAGCTCTTCAAAAAATAAATTGGTTTGGTAGACTTAACCGCCATTTGAACTCGTTGTATTCGCGGAAAAGACTATTTCAAATACTTAAAAAGAACAAATTCTTATTAAGAACGACATTTGTTGGAACAACATTATGCTGTACTCTTCATTTGAACCGCAATTGCCTATGACCTTTGAACATTCAGAATTCATAAGTTGTCTGGATTGTTTTAAGACTGGTTTTTAAGAATTTATGTGGAGAAGTTGTACCAAACAAATGTGTTCGCTTGAACTGCAATAATTGTATTCTGTAAGTACTTCAGGCAGCTACACGGGCAAATAATATAAAACAAGTAAAAAAAGCGATAAGTTCGGCCAGGCCGAACTTTATATACCCTCCACCATAGATTGCATTCCACAGAGGCTGTCGATTTTCGTAGAAGTACAGTAATATTACAGAAAAATAAAATTTTTTAATATAGCGAAACCAAAAAAAAAATACAAATATTGAAAAAATTATTTTATAAATATATATAATATTTTTATTATTTCAAACCACGTTTATATATTGAAATAATAGTTCAAGTCAATTCAAAAAATAAATATTCTTATATTTATATTTTCAAAAAACCTTAAATACCATAAATAATTGGAGATAGTGGGCGCTACAGTTGGTTGTATTTCCATTCTATTTCAATTACAGAAGAACAAATTTGGAATATCCATTATCTCACGTACTTAGTGCTAAATAACCTAACTTTATGATTCAACCAATTTTTGCCGTAAAAGTGAACAGTACGAATTTGGAAATGTTTTTATTTTGCGTGTCTATGCAGTCAGCGAAATGTATACACCGAATTCAGTGACTCTAGCTGCGGCCATTTGGTTTGTACCATTTTTATCCCCTTTTTCCTATTTTAACTTCTCAAGAGTACGACTTTCTAAAATCTCTTAATTTTACGTGTCTACGCAATTAGAGGGATGTACGCACCGAATTTCATCATTCTAGCTGTAGCCGTTTAGTTGGTACTATATTTATCCCTCGGTACCCATTGTATTCTTTGAAAGTACGAATTTGGAAAAAAACCTTTTATTTTTCGTGTCTACGCAGTCTGAGAGATTGTCTACGCAGTCAGAGAGAGTGTCTACGCAGTCAGAGAGAGTGTCTACGCAGTCAGAGAGAGTGTCTACGCAGTCAGAGAGAGTGTCTACGCAATCAGATAGAGTGTCTACGCAGTCAGAGAGAGTGTCTACGCAGTCAGAGAGAGTGTCTACGCAGTCAGAGAAATGTATACTCCGAATTTCATGACTTTAGCTGCGGTCATTTGGTTGGTAATATTTTCATCCCGTTTTTCCATTTTTACCCCAAAGAGTACGAGTTTCGGAAAATTCGTATATTTTACGTGTCTACGCAATCAGAGGAATGTCATTATTCTAGGCGTAGCCATTTGGTTGGTACCATTTCTATCCCTCTATTCCCATTTTACCCCTTAAAAGTACGAATTTGGAAAAAATACTTTTATATTATGTATCTACTCAATTAGCTATTTTCGTTTGGTAGTTACCATTTTAATCCCTTTTTTGTCTTTGTGGTGCACGTTTTGCGCATCCCGAATATCCAATATCAAGTAAGTTCAAGCAGACATATTGAAAAAATATGCTTAAATACTCTAAAATATTAGGGGATGTTATGGGTATTTGTAGTCCTTGTGGGGGATTTTTTTCCGTTTGAGCCGATTTCGCCCACTTCCAACCCCAACCGATCTACGACTATACGACGCATTTATGGAAAATTTGGACGTCCTAGCTCCTTTCCTTTAGATGCGTGCTTTCAACAGACGGACGGACGGGCATGGCTAGATCGTCTTAGAATTTTATGACGATCAAGAATATATATACTTTATAGGGTCTCAGGTCGATATTCCATGTTACAGACGGAATGAATGTATATTTTCTAAAAGTGGATATACCATAAATATTGGTAGGTAGTGGGTGCTACATTTGGTTGTATTTCCATTCTATTTTAATTCCAAATGTACAGATTTTGAAAATCCATTATCAGACGTACATAGTGCAAAATAACCTAACTTCACGATTCAACCAATTTTTGCCGTAAAAGAAAAAGTACGAATTTGGAAAAAACTTTTTATTTTGCTTGTCTATGCAGTCAGAGGAATGTATACACCGAATTCCATGATTCCAGCTGCGGCCATTTGGTTGGTACCATTTTTACCTCCTTGACGTTTCTACGCAATTAGAATTTCATCATTCTATCCTTAGTCGTTTAGTTGGTACTATTTTTATCCATCTGTACCATTGTATCCCTTGAAAGTACGAATTTCGAAAAATCCGTTTATTTTCCGTGTTTACGCAGACAGAGGAATGTGTACGACTTGCATGACTCTAGCTGCGGTCATTTTGTTGGTACTATTTGTATCCCCTTTTTCAATTTTAACCCCAAAAAGTATGAACTTCGAAAAATCCGTCTATTTTCCGTGTCTACGCAACCAGAGGAATGTATACACCGAATTTCATTATTCATACCATTTTTATCCCTCTATTCCCATTTTATCCCTTGAAAGTACGAATTTGGGAAAATACTTTTATATTATGTATCTACTCAATTAGAGGAATGTATACACCAAAATTTCGTGTTTCTAGCTGTTGTCGTTTAATATGTACCATTTCCCTTTTTTGCCCTATTTCACCCCCTACAAACAAACCCTATGGTACACGTTTTTGCTATAAGGGGAATGCGCATACCAAATATCAAGTAAATATAAACAGACATATTTAAAAACATGCTTAAATACGCTAACATTAGGGGTTATTATGGGTACTTTTAGTCCTTGTGAAGGAACAATTTTTTCCTTTGGGCTGAGTTCGCCCCGTTTCAATCCCAAGCGATCTACGACTATAACACGCATTTATGGTAAATTTGAACGTTCTAGCTCCTTATGTTTAGATGCTAGCGTGCTTTCAACAGACGGACGGACGGACTGTCTTAGAAGTTTACGACGATCATGAATATATATACTTTGTAGGGTCTCAGGTCGATATTTCAAGGTGTTACAAACGGAATGACAAAGTTAGTATACCCTCATCCTGGAGTTGGAGGGTATAAAAAATCGCTTTCATCTTCATAAATTTTGGACTGATTAGTTTAACAACTCTATGTTAGTTATAACAAGTACTGGGTGCGTATGAGCAATCAAATACAAAATTAAAAAAATCATACGCACGGGTGAACCAAATTATAAATTTTGAATGAGACCTGTCTAAATTAAGTAAATTCTACATCATCAACATCTGGGCTGCAATGAACGCCCACGTGACTTGCAGTCCTCGTGGGCAGTCTGTGTGCCAGTGTGTGCATTTCAATCATAGCAAAACCAATTAAATTTATATAAACATGTCATAAGTTTTAATTAAATGCATATGTCCCTGTTTACTGTTGTTTACACACATGTGCAGACATTCACTGGCATCCATCTGTACTGACATGTGGCATTTCAGACACAATATACTGGGAATATTATATGTATGATATTGCATTCTTGCTTTTCTCATAAACACACAACGTGTCAGTTTTAATGCACAGTGTACCATTGTCGATGAGTAGGAAGGAGTTTGTAAGCGTGTCGCAATTAAATTTGTAGGATATATAGTATTATAAGGACTGCATAGCCCTTAGGACTGTCATCAGCATTAAGTTTATTTCATAAATTAACATTCAGCATTAAGTTTATTTCAACGTAACATGGACTACTATTTGGACTGATTATTGATATGACATAAATTAAATCCACCCCAAAAAGTAAACATATAATACGTTTGAATAAAAACGGCTCAGGTTATATTTATATATTAGAATAGCTAACAAAAGAGTATATAAGTCGTATTAAAATAATGTTTTAGACGCGATTTAGTTGTAGGAACTTACATTTGGGCCTTGTTTCATGGATTTTAACACATATTAAAACCATATTACCCGGAAATGACTAATAGACGATTTACATTTTTGTGTAAATTTTAATTTATATCGACACATATTTTCGGTTACTTTCCAGAATCATAAGTTCATGTCAATATACGATATATAGTTCATGCGTCATATCTAACTAATTTCTGAACGAAATATGTTGTAGCAACAATCTATAGAAAGTATAATGTCGGGAACCTTAAAAACGTCACATGAATTGTGTGATCAAATTAGCAAATTTCTGATTTAGATGAATCATATAGGAGAAATGAAGGTAGACTCCGTTGCGCCGTCTGCGTAGCGAATTTTAAAAATCCGTTTTTGTTGTTAATTTTCAAATATACTGTTTTTTGTGGCATGATAAACCTCATTAAAAGAAGTATAATCGTATGGGTCACGAAAATAAATTACAGCGTTTACCTTCCACAAATGAAGATCGGATTGTTTAATGATGATCTGTAAAATATTTCGTCACTGGGTTAAGCCATCTGTGAGCTTAACGCTCCTGAAAACGCACTTAAAAAATCTGTTTTTTTCCCGTGAAATTATACCCTACACCACTTCGTGGATTAGGGTATTATAAGTTAGTTTTCCGCCAAATGTTTGTAACACCAAGAAAAAATCGAGCTAGACCCACCTTTAACTATACGGACTGGCTTAGAATCACCAGCCGAATCGATTTCACGATGTCAGTCTGTCCGTCCGTCTGCTATCCACCTAAGCTTGTTCGCACTCTACAGGTCGCAATTGTGGTCCGAATATCATTAAATTTGGCAGAAGTTATTTTTTTTTTTTTTGAGGAAATCGGTTCCGATTTAACATTTTTTGTTCAACACATACATTTACAGGATTCAAAATTCCTTCCCGATTTCACTTTTTTACCGAATTGAAATGTAGTGAGATACATAGTCGGCTCCGTCCGTTTTTAGCTTTTCCATACTTGTTGGGGAGAAACTCTAGAAACTACATCTTACATCGGATCTTCATCAAATTTTGCAGATAATTATATGTTTCAACTAGGAACACCTACTGTGATTGAGAAATATATAGGAGCATGTTTTGGCACAGGCCTCAAGTGTTTTTATACGCAGGGAGTGGTGTAGGGTATTATATAGTCGGGCGGGGCCGACTTTATATTTTCCTTACTTGTTTTTATGTTGGATTTTGTCCAATTTTTTCTGAATTATATGCAATTATAGGAATGTACACACAAAATTTCATTATTCTAGCTGTAGTCGTTTAGTTGGTACTATTTTTATCCCTCTGTACCTATTATATCCCTTGAAAGTACGAATTTAAAAAACCTTTTATTTTTCGTGTCTTCGCAGTCAGTGGAATGTATACTCCGAATTTCATGTCTCTAGCTGCGGTCATTTGATTGGTACTATTTGTATCCCCTTTTTCCATTTTAACCCCAAAAAGTACGAATTTCGAAAAATACGTTTAATTTACGTGTCTACGCAATCAGAGTAATGTATATACTGAATTGCATTGCAATTGGTACCATTTTTATCCCTCTATTCTCATGTTACCCCTTAAAAGTACGAATTTGGGGAAAATACCTTTATATGGGTGCTTTCAACAGACGGACGGACCGAAGGACATGGCTAGATCATCTTAGAATTTTATGACGATCAAGAATATATGTACTTCATAGGGTCTCAGGTCGATATATCAAGGTGTTACAAACAGAATGACAAAGTTAGTATATCCGCATCCTGGAGGTTGAGGGTATAAGAATATAGGTCTGTTCCTGATCAACCAATTATGAAGAACAATTTTAGTATAACACAAATTATTTAGGAAACTATTGACATTTCTTTTTATTATGATAATATTGGTATGGTTCAATTATGTATGGAACAAAATATCGGCCAAATGGCCGCCGCGACCTCGGCGGCGCAACTCCATCCGATGGTCCAAATTTTCGATGACGCTAAGGCATAATTGAGGTTCTATTCCGTTAATGTGCCGAATTATTTCATTCTTTAGCTCTTGAATTGTTGCTGGCTTATCGACGTACACCTTTTCTTTCAAATAACCCCAAAGAGAGAAGTCCAACGGTGTCAAATCACATGATCTTGGCGGCCATTTGATATCGGTACAACGTGATAACACGACCATTGAATTTGTGGCGCAAAAGAGCCATTGTTTCGTTAGCTATGTGGCAAGTGGCACCGTCCTGTTGACACCAAATATCGTCCACATCCATATCTTCCACTTCGGGCCATAAAAAGTTCGTTATCATCTCACGATAGCGAAGACCATTCACAGTAACTGCCTGACTGGCCTCATTTTGGAAAAATACGGCCCGATGATGCCGCCAGCCCATACACCGCACCAAACAGTCACTCTTTGTGAGGACATTGGTTTGTGGAAAATCACTCTTGGATTATCATTTGCCCAAATGCGGCAATTCTGCTTATTGACGAATCCACTGAGGTGAAAATGTGCCTCATCACTGAAGATGATTTTCTTCGAAAATTGATCATCCACTGTTGCCATTTCTTGGCCATTTTCATAATAAGCCTGAATAAATTTAACGCGTTGCTCGATTGTGTATCTTTTCATGGTTCAAATTGAGTTAGTCTGAAATTGAGAAATGTCAAATGAAATGCAAAAAAAAAAAAATCTTGACGTTTAGGGGTGGATCATATTCACCATCGGCACTTACTATTTAACCACCCTTTATATCTACATTTTTATGACAATCACATATGCGTACCCGAAAACCTCACCGCAAAGCGTTTTGAAGAACGTTGTGTTCTACAACCTCCCACAACAACAATGAACGGTGAAAATTCTTTGGAGATGTGTATGTATGTTGAACTTGTTACATCCGTTTTCATCACATGCGTCCTTATATTCGCCTTCAAGTTATGATCACGCCGTGGTTCGGATCACATTATTTTTTTTTTAAATTTTTTGCCTTAAGAAGCTACGACTAAAGGCAAATATCACTTCGCTGTGTAAATTAAAAAAAAAACTTTGAAGAATTATATTTATTAAAATTTCTTAAATATCTTTCGATTCGTGTGAGCAGCCATGAATTTGTTTTTTGAAGTTGAAAGCAAATACATTTGGCTTTTGGTGGAAAAAATCAAAGGTATCATTAGTTCATACAAAATAATCTATTTTCATCTTTTTGTTGTCGAGAAAAATTATTTTTCTAACTAATTCATTTTAACTAATCCACAAGAAAATACATTTCAGACACATCTTCATATATCTTAGCTATGTTATTGTGTTTAAAAAAACAGTAGCTGATTAGATAGATTAGATTGTTTAATGATGATCAAAATTCAAAATATTTCGCGGCTGGGTCAAGCCGTCTGTGGACTTAACGTTCCTGAAAAACACCTAAAAATAAAATTTTCCGTATAATTATACCCAACACTACTTCATGGACTAGGGTATTATTTTCTTATGTTTAATTTTTGTGATTTTTTCTAGTTTATAGCACTTTGAAGAATTTTGACTTTCTCAGTGGTTGTATTAATTGGACGTTAACCAAACATGAAAAACCCCTTTTAGAGGTTTTGAAAAACCACTCTAGCTAAGCGAAAAAAAGAGATGAGCTGAAATATATTATAGGTAGTCATAAAACAAGCCAAGCTTTCATTTTAGGTTCTTCTTTCTTTCTTTTTTTGGACATTTAATCAAAACATGAAACGATATGTATAACTTTCAGCATGGATTAGATATAGGGCATCGATGTTTCTAGGTAACATATAGTGCGCACATCCAAATAGGAACAAAGAAAACAAAAACAATGGTTTAAAGTATGTGTTCTCGAGCAAAAAAAATCAATTCGTAAGGACATTTTTAATTAGGTCAATATTAAAACATGGATCAATGTGACCTAATTGCAGCATAAAATTTTAGTGAGTTTAAAACTTAATCAATTTGTCACAAACAAATGTATAAAGACGTAACACCTTAGCATAGGGTATGGATAAGAATTCAATAAATCATTCAATAAGCTTCAAATATTTAGATTCCTGGTTTACATAGCTTAAAATTGTATACCCTCACACTACAGAGTAGGAGGGTATATATCATTTGGGACAGAAAAAAGTGTAACGCATTTAAGGACCGACTTAAGACCATAAGTATGTTTGGGCCAAATCCGTTTCACGACTTTTTAAGGTGTTTGAGCCATGTCCGTCTGGATGGGTGTTGTACACGATAACTCTCGAAATGGGTTAAGGAATCGATTCAAACTTTGCACATGGTCATATTTTTCCCAAACTTAGTTTAAGTTCGAAAATGGGCGAAATTGCCACGCCCCTTCTGATACATCCTACAATATAACCCATATAACTTCCACACGGATAATCGGAATCAACTTGGTATTTGATAATGTTTTTATAGTCACTTTAAGTGTACTAAGTATGACGGATTCCAGTACCTACCACACAAATCACGCAAAACAACATAAAACTAAAGCTATTATAACTCCTACACTGATGATCGCAGTACTGTGAAATTTGATATTTAGCAATGCTTTATTAGTGGTTACATTCGCATGGATGAAATTGCATAAAGTGGCATAAACTTTGGTTAAAATAAAACCGACATAACATCCATACGGGTAGTCAAAATAATTTGCAACTTGAATTTAAAAATGTTTTATAATCTTTTAAACCTAAACATATTTACGCTTTAGCCACGTCCCTTCTTGTACCTCCCACACAATTGTCTCTATCCTAGGTGATATTAAATTCTATAATAATAAAAATTCTACACTGGTGCATGGAATCCACTTTGACTTGATATTTGATCATGTCTTTATAAATGTGGAAGCTGGGATTCTGTTACACGAACCACCTGCATTTTCCACACACATTATCCTGCCCTATATAAAATTGTATTCCATATAACTTACGTATATCTGTCCTCTGAGAGTGAGGGTATATATAAGTCGGTTTAGCCGAATGAAGCTTATTTACTTGTTTTAAATAAAACCCATTTCGTTGCCATATTTGAATGACTCATTTATCGATTTTTTTCCTACCCACAGTTTCCATTTGGGTTGACATTCTTATGGTTTCATAGGGCAAATGAATCATGTTAATCAAATAGAACTTGATTATAACATGCATGAATTTCGAGACACTCGCCATATGGTAACAAAGGAATCACCACTCAATTTTCTATAGCTTATGAGCTATTATCCGAAAATAATCTTTTTCAATCTTGGTGAAAACTAATTGTTGTACATATTAACAAAAAATCCGCCTCAGATCCACATACCCTACAGATTGAAAACCAATTGCGAAATTCCCCAGGATTCCATGCAATCCATCAACTAAAGCTCTGTTGAAGTGTAATAAATGCATTGCAATAAACAAACTCACGAATGATGCGCTTATAGCAAGATTGGATTAACCAACGAAAAAAAGTTATTCACATATTTCAAATCATATGGGCCATTTATATTTTTAAATTTGAACATTGAAAGGTAGACTAATATCGATTTTATTAGTCAGGTTCATGTTTGACATTTGCAAAATTGGCGCAAATGGGGTTCGGAGAACCCACACGTGACTATTGAGAGGCCAATGCATCTACAGCGTGTCACTGTTTGGTATGGATTTTGGGCTGTACTAAAAATTTGGTTGATCGGATGAGTACTACCAGTACAGTGTTCATAATCAAAATCCAGACATTTTTGAGTTGAGCAAAATTAGACAAGGACCCAAGGCTAATTTTGATATATTAACATTAGAAAACGGGAAATCAGATATATTTTAGAAATCGGCCCAAAGTCGACTACTTTTCGTATTTTTCGATTTTAAAGAAAATTAATATTTCTGTTTTTATGTTTTTAACATAATCTTACGAATGTTACGAATTTTTGTTTTTTTTTTTGTTTTACAGATTTTCACATTTTTCAGATTTTGGTAATAGTAAAAACTTGACTGATAATTGAAAACTTTAAACTTTTTTGACTTTGTCGGACTGTTTCTCACACATTTTAAGAGACTTTGCACTCAAATGTATTAAAATTTTATTTATTAAATATTTAGTAAATTTATTAGAAATTGTAGTTTTTAATTTTTATTATTTATTTATTATATTTATTATTTATATTATTTTTATTATTTATTTATGATGCCGTGAAAACAAACATAGCCAAATAAAGTTTGGTTGTAATAAATATTGTAAAAAATATCCTTTTTGAACAAATGTTTGAATTTGGACCAGCACAACTGTTTTCCTTCAAAAGCCTTTATCGAAATGTATACATATTTGGAAAGGCTGAAAGGTTTCCCGTTTTTATATGTTAATTTTTGCTGCACGAAATTGCACCCTTGGAAGATAGGATACATTTAAATTAAAAAGTCAGATTTTTTAGTTTCAAAATGCAGTTTAGTCATTTTGGTGTCATTAACTTCTGAATAGTAGGTTCGCAGATAAAAAGATCTGAGTTCATTTGCCGGAAATATGCCCAAAAAGCCAAACTAATACCTGACTTTTTTTGACTTCATCGAACTGTTTCTCAAATATTTTAATAGATTTTGCACTAATTTTTTATTAGAAATTGTGGTTAAGCTAATCTTAGCCTATAGTGATATGGCTTTTTGCACCATAGCACAATAGGTCAAATGGCGCATTTTAGTGGCCAAAAGTCAAAATTCTAACATAGTACAATCGCGGTTATGCTGATATAATTTAATAAAAAACACATCAAAGTAAATAAAAATGAATTTGGTTTTTCCAAAACAAATATTCGCGTTGTGTTACATGATGTCATAGTTGGCAATATTAAAGTGTCAGTATAAAACTGTTTACGCTCCATTTTTGGTTATCAATTTTGGAATGCGCGTTGTTATATTTTGCCAAAAGAATAATATGAAGTATAAATGTAGAAAACGCAATTCTAAGTATATATTCAATAGTTTCAATAAAAAACATTTGAAATTTATCTTAGTGTGTATAAGAATTAAAGAAGTTTAGTGCAGCCTTAGAGTGATTATAGTAAATTGCAAATATATAGTAATTATGTAAGCTTTTAAAATGTTGGCAAGGTTCGGCACGATTATATGATCATACCTCCCACACATATACCTATATCTAGATTAATAGTAGGTCATCTTGATGAAAATAAGAGTAATGTGTCAAATTTGACCAAAATAAGGGGAAATTTATATGGGGGCTATATCTAAATCTGAACCGATTTTTTTTTCATTAACAGTCCAATAATGTTACAAACATTTGACATGAAACTATTAACTGCCAACCTGACCTTATACCGCACAAGAGCCATATATCACAATATATATTCGTAATTTTTTTCTTATCACAATTCAACAAGAAGAAATTATGGCAATAGAGGAATACTGTGGTAAATTTCCTGTTATTATCAACATACAAATATCTCTTCCGATTTGGCTTCTTTATAACACAACAAAAATATATATAAAATATATAAAAACTTCATAATAGATACATTAAATTTCACTATTGCAAAAATTAATAGGATCATGTCTTTATATTTATATGGTCCATAAATTCGCGGATTTTAATCATGCAGGGGCTTAGAATGATGTGTGGGGATAATATAGTGACCTACGTTCCAATTCAGTCTTTTTGGTTATTTTTAACTATGTAATGTTAAACAACTAAATTAACTCATTTTGGTCCAAAGAAGGTTAAGGGTCGTGACTTCCATAGGGACTCCGAAAGATTTAATTTTTTCTTAATTCTTCACAATTTACATTTTCCAAGCTATCTCTATATATTTTTGTTAACATAATATCAGACTTTAAGTTTTATGCTTTTGGCCAGTGAAATGGGTCATTTGACCTATAGTGCATATGAATGATATTTTGTTCCCATCATAAAATAACAAATTTAAAAAAATAATTAGTGCGATTTTAATTTAAAATTTTAAATGGCCACCATATATTATTGATTTTTTATCTATAATTTCTCGGGAAAAGCATAAATTTATCCCTACGTTTAATTAAATTCCATAGAATAGAAGAAACATCCACCAAATTTTAAACTCATTTATTTAGGTACTAATTAATGTTTGTTAGCCCTTTCTTTCCTTAAACGTGAAAAATATACATCGGTTTGATGGCAGTTTTGTTGTTAAATCCCAAAACAATCAAAAACTTATGACGAGTTTTTCGTCGTATGTGTATACGTGGCCAAATACGAATTTCAAATTGACTATGCATGTTCTATGCATTAAAAGAGTATTTGTTCTGGTCCTGGGATTAGTGTTGTATCGTCATCGTACTGCGATAACTGAACACATACTTTGTTGTTTATTCTGAAAGAACAATTATTTAGTTGGTGGGAAAGTGGAAATTGTGATTGCAAATATTTTGAAATGCAGTGAGCAATACATGCGACCAGATTTGCATTGGTTTATTTCTTTGAAAATATTTCAAATATAACAAATATTTGCATGATTTGAATGGGGATTGAGAAGTGGGAATTGCAACAAACTACTTTTTTCAGTGGAACAGTACTAGCGTATGTGATAGATTTTACGGATGTTTTTTAAAGGTGTGAAATTTTAAATTGAAATAAAAATAGGGATATGCTGCTAATATTCAAGGATACTGGTTTTATCAAATAGATTATGAAGGTGTTTATCTGTGGCTTGGTGCAAAAAATGTGAAGCTGAATGTTTTTTTGAACGGAAAAATATCTTGACGAAATGATAAGTGAGAAATACACAATTCCGTTATCGTACCGATTATTAATTGTTTGTATAATCGATAATAGCCATGCCAGACGTTGCACCCAAAATGTAGCGAGATAGTCCCATCGTATTCACTTTATGAAGCGATTTAGACACAAATGACATTCCTGATTTGACTTCTTACCGCTTCGGGAGACACATATGTCGGCCGATTTTAGTCAGACTTGCCGTATACCCACTCAAAAAAACTTCGAACTAGATTTAATTTCAAAACGTACTCAATTGATTCCGGAAAATTTACTCAATTCAAGTAAATTTTTAGTAAAAATGAGAAAATAATACTCGTTTTGAGTATATGTTACTTGTTATGAGTACGCCTAATAATTGTACGTACTTAAAATTAGTTCACAAATTTCCTCAAAAAATTTTATTCAATATGAGTTCAATTTTGTTATTATTATCTATTTAGTATGAAGTTATTTCAGTTAAGTTTATAGAATGTTAAACATGAAATTCTAGGGTTAAAATTAAAAGTTAAGTATGCGTTGAACTCAAATTTTCTCCAAATTGTAAAATTGAGTTAAAAGTTGTACTAGAATTAAGTACAGAAGAATGATATTTTCAAGTACAAATGCTATACCTTTGAGTTTAGGCATACTAAAATTTATGATTGTTGGGGTGAAAATTGTATACTTACTTTGAGAACAATTTTACCCAATTCGAGTATAAAAGTTCGTAAGTGTAAGTAAAATTCATACTTCAATTTAGTTCGATGTGCCACTCATATTTAGTTCAAATTTTCAAACTATGTACACGAGAAATGCCAAATTGAAAATATTTTATTGGAATATTTTTCAACAACGTACGGACAATTTAATAGTTGTTTGTGAATTCGCGAGTTTTCGTATTAGGTAAATGGCGCAATTTAAAATTGGCTACATGGTGATGTGCGTGAAAGAAAAATATCGCGGTGAATTCGAATTTCCAACCAAGATGTCATATATGGGATGTGTAAACGGAACTTGCAATTTTTGTGCACAAATTGGACTACCAGGCGTGGCTGGACCCAGGCGAGAAAGTGGATAATTCAGGTGAGTTTTTAAGTAGAATATGTGGTCTCAGAATAATATTAACATTATGTGTATTAGTGTGGCCCTTTTAAAAAAATATTGCAGATAATGAATTTGCAATTTCATGTATTTTATATGTACATTAAACCGGGTCGGTTTATGAAAAAGTTTTTACTCTCCATGGCTAAAATAATTTTTAATGTCTAGAAAATATTCGGTTTTGTTTTTTTTTTAGCATCTAGTGTTTGTTTAACTAATCCGTACGTGAGCTTACACTTTATATGGCACTTTATTTCCGTGGGGTGACTGGAAATTATTTTTATATTTATACGACAAGAGAAATACCAATTAGCACTTAAGACGCATGTTATAGTCAATAACCTTGAATTACATGCAACGGGGACAAGTCCAACTTATGCAAAAAAGTATATGTTGGCACCACTAAGACTAAATGAAAGACAAGACTTCTTCGTATAAATCTGACCAAAAAGCAACAAATAGACCACTGGAACAAAAAGCCGCTCTGGCTGCCCACTGTACTTTGACGGGTCATAAGCCGAATTTCGACGATCTAAAAATATTAGCACAAGAGAACAACTACAAACGCAGATACACTCTTGAAACTTTACACATAATTGATGTTCCCTCTGACAAGAGAATAAATTGCAAAGCTGACACAGACGGCTGCACTCACATTATTAAAAAGCATAAATGTAACCAAAAATAATTTAGTTGACAAAGACTGGTGCGGACAAGTTACTGTCGTTTATACTTTATATCCATAAAGGTAATTATTGCCATAAAATAATTGTTAAGTGTTTTTGTATATTTAATTTTAAAAATATTTGTTTTTATAGTGACATCCCTGAAGATGATTGACGAAGTCAATTGAAATATTGAGAATTTTTAAATAAAAAAAATAATAATAACACAACATCGTTGTTTTTTTTCAAATTACATGACTTAAATCCGGACAAAAACACCTACACATTTTTATATTTCTATGAACGTCGGCGCTTCTGCCCAAGTTTTAAATTTTGTTTTATATAACTTAGCCTCGTTTTTATTTTTAACATGAATAATCGTTTTCCTGCCTTACGAAAATTTTTGGAGATTAGCACATAAAACTTTTAAAACTGATCAGTTATTACTGAAAGCAGTTAGTATTGTAAGTAATAGACCTATGTTAAAATTCGCATACAAATTCATTACTTATATATGAAAACTATATCATCATTCAATTATTACATTTTCGATGGAGTAGTATTTATTCTTTTTCCAACATCTTCAGTTCTCATATGATAAGTAATAAGGGTCTGTTTTTTGCAATTAAAAATTGCCCTATGTTACAAAATTGTAAAGACTTGAGCTTCGCATAATAATGGTTTAGTTTGCTGTAAGATTCGGTAATTTATATTTGACAATTGAGTTAGCGGCAGGGAGAGTAGCCTCCGGTTCAAAGCAACATTCGGGACGTTAATACCTCCCCCACTTTTCCCAATGACTTCAAAGTTCAAAGACTTTGTCACAGTATATTATGCTATATGGGAATTCCCTATAGTACAGATTTTAATTTCTGTAACATATTGGTAAATTTTTAAATAATTTCAACAGCATTCCAATTTCACTACATTGTCTGACGGTTCGCGTTCTTAAAAGTAAATACATACATATGCTTGTTTAAAAGACCCAGGTTAGCGTCATTGGGATTAGTGAATGGTAATCAAGGGCGAGAATCGATTCTCGATTCCCGATCAACTATTTTTCAATCCGATTCCTAGAATCGAAGAATCGGACCTGATAATCGATTTTTAATCGGAATCTGTATATTGGATTCTATGCAAAATGGATCAAAAATTAAAATTTGTCTTCCGATTTTTCGCAGAATGTAGAAGTTTATGTTGATAAGAAATATTTGAAAGCATGAAGATACGTTTGAAAAGTATTTACCTGTGAATTTATAAAAAATCAATAAAACATTTTATATTGACAACAATGACAATGTCTTTAATATTGTTAAAAAATAATTATTTTAAATCACAAATAATTATATTTTTATTTAACAAAAACATATAGTTTGAAAGTAGCCTGTCTTCTTACAGGCTTACTGACCGTGTTTGGATTTTTTCGAGGTCCGCTGTTCATACACCGGGGAATTCGAGTTTTATGTAACATTTCTTCAACTTGCAAACGACTTTTTGAAAAAAAAAGACGACAATTCTAATGAAGATGCACTAATGAAATGATATTTTGGCGACGACTTATTAAAAATTTACTAGAAGATCTTCATATTAAAATAATAATGATTTTCAAAGTTTCGCGAAATATTGCATTGAAATTTTAAGTATATGTTGCAATATATATGCCACATTTTGTGAACTTTTCCAAATGCTTGGAATGTATGGAGGTGTTACCACACAAAAAAAACACTGTTTGGGACATACTGAGTTCCTATATTTTGAACCATTTTAAATTTCTTTAAAATAATTCCACACTTCCTGTTTGTTTTTTAATAATTCCACATTTTCTTTTGTTTTTAATTATAGAATTCACAACTTAAAAATTTCCCAACTTTTAAATTTCACAAATTGTTACCGACAATTGTACATACTTCTCGGTATTTTCTATTAAAATAAATTTCGATTCCGAAGCATCAATAATCGATTCCAGTATAATGTTTGACGCGTATAATCGATTCCAAAAGAATCGGTTTTGGACCCATAAAATCGATTCTCGATTAGAATCGGAATCGATTCACCAGTCACTAATTGCGATCAAAAATTAATTGATGGCTCCTTCTGTAGTAATTAGTATAAGCTGCTAAAAGATTTTCATGTTTGATGTAAACTTTAAATATTATGTTTTCCTTTATTTCACTTTTTTAATTTCAACCTTAATAAATTAAGCGTTTCTGTCACAACATTGGAAAATCGGAAATATAATTCCATCGAAACTCCATAAAATTATGAGATATTCGATATTGTATTTGTTCTTTTTTCAACACCTGCTATTTTCATGTGACTATGTTTCTATGTAATAAGAATCATCCACCTTTTTTGGTAATGCAAAACTGGCCGAATGTTACAAAATTGTAAAGAATTGAGCTTCGTATAATATACTATTTATCCTTTAAATGGTTAAGTTTTCTGTAAGGATCGGTAATTTATATTTGGCAATTGAGTTAGCGGCGGGAGACTAGCCTCCGGTTCAAAGCAATGTTAATACCTTCTTAATTTTTCTCAATGAGCCTAGGTTACAAAAGTAACTGATGAATATACGAAAGCATTAACTGGCCATTAAAGGATAAGACTTTGTCTCAGTATATTATGATGTATGGAACTTCCCTATAGTACAGCTTTTAATTTCTGTAACATATTAGTGAATTTTGTATACGTCATATAGATAGTTGACTGAAAAGCAACATTTCTATTTTAATTTTGAGGTGTACATTTTATTAGAACAGAATGTAAACACCTTTGAAAACGAAAATGCTATTTCAGAGCAAAGTGCAAATACAGCATTGTTGGCCAGAAAATGGCACAATTAAATTTTTATTATTATTTTAATATAAAGATTACTCACTTTATTTTTAACTCATTTCTTTTTTCTCTACGAGTTCAACTCCTGGCATTGATACGGATACTGTCGAGAGATGTAATGGTAAGTACTGAATTTACTGTTTACATTTTCATAAATAATCTACCGAAAATATACTTATTTTCAGACTCTAACATCATTGCGATCAAACCCAAATAGTTTTTGTAAATAGTGAAATTTAAGTATTTATTTATATAGTAGTATTTTGTTCCTATTATGAGACACATTCCCAAAATATCATATCAAAATCAACTATATCCATGCCGAAATAGATAAAATTAAAATATAATTTAAATAATTATAAATTTATGTGTACACTGTTATGAATTGTATTTATATATTGTTCCAAACTAGCCCATTTTCCACGTTTTAAAAGCAAAAAACCACCACCACTTGATAACTTTAAATCAATTATCTACATTTTTATCAATTTCATTTCTTCGTTACAAGTTAAGGGAAATTAGAATTGAGTATGGGCATACTCGGTGCCATATGAAGATCGATTTTACTCAATTTTAGTTAATTTTGACTAGAATTTAGTACACTTTTTTGAGTGCAGTTTTATTTATAAACATCTATTGGAAATGTGTGAAAATCACATCGGTCGATCGTTTGAATAATGTGTATATAGACGTCTCACATTATTGCACTCCTCGCAAAGACAAAGACACAAATATCTGGCCATTGGTATAGTATCCATTTATTTCGCCCCACATTGAATCATTATCTTTTATTTTTCAATAATTACATTTAAATTATTGCAATTCTCCCATGTCGTTCAAGCGCATGCGATTTTATTTATTTTATAATTTATTAATTGTCAATGATTTAACTACCGCTTTTACAACACAATAAGCCAATTTTCACAATTGAATGACGAAAACAGTTAATGATTTACACTCATTCAGTTCCAACGAATGGCAGTAAATTCAATTGAATTTTAATTGTGTGCTGTGGCGAATGTAAATATAACCAATGGCAAAATAAATAATAAGGGCTTGTTCAATTGCAATATTTTATGAGCACAATTCATGAATGAACAATAAATGACGTTTATTGTTTCAATAACATATATGTACATAGCTTTCCAATAATTTACGCTAAATTATTTACGACTGTATTAATAGTGGTTGCAAATTGTTTTTTCCTAATTATTGCTGTAGCATTTGAAGGGAAAAGATGTCGCGACAAAAATTCATATGCCTAAATCAGAGGAATTTTCCAAATGATCTGTAGTTCTTAAGGGGACTACTGAGTGGAATTCAAAAATTGATCAACTCGGCTATGTCAAATTTTGAAACGATTAGCAAAGTTACAGTTTGTTATGTACAAAATTAATTGAAAAATTCGATTCGGAACCACTTTGTGGCGCTTCAAGTTGCCGTACTGTTACATATTATTACGGCATAGGACACTATGTTTCCATACATTTTAGGATGTGTTCTGCGTAAGTATGTAAAACAATACAAGGAACGTGTTTGTATAACCCTTTAACTCTTCAATTACTGTACCACATCAAAGACCATAACCGTTGCTAGTAACAAGTAAATAAAAAACTACCCAGTATAAGCAAAATCTTTCGATTCAATTCCTTTAACACATCAACTGTTGCTAGCTACAAGTATGTTAAAAACTACCCAGTATTAGCAACATCATGCGTTTAATGATTTTCTTAAAATGGGGAATAAAGGCTATGATTTGCTGTGCTAGAGGATTATTCTAGAAAAATATTCCTCAGTATCATATACAGTTGGTGCTTCCGCGTTTTTGCTTCTGCCACATTAATTTTGCTCTTTACCCCTAAATTTATTTTTCGTTTTCATTTCTAAAAAATAAGTAAAGGCTAAAGTCGGACGGAGCTGATTATATGATACACTCCACTTTCTATTCTATTACAATTCAATTCGGTAAAAATTTGAAATCGGGAAGAATTTTTGTATCCTGTAAATGTATGTGTATGACAAAAAATGTTAAATCGGAAAGGACATTTGTATGAGGATATATTGAAACCTGGAGAAAATAGGTGAAATATAAAATGTATAGTTTGGCCAAAATCGGTTAAACTTTTGGGAGCAACATTTGTGTTGGGGCTATATGTAAATCTGAACCGATCTTACCCACTTTCACCATAGTTTTGTTTAGTTGGACTATAAGATGTTATGCCAATTTTAAAGAAAATCGGGTACAATGTGAGGTTTCTATAGCGCAAAAGTCAAATCGGGAGCGACATTTGTATGGGGGCTATATCTAAATCTGAACCGATCTTACCCAATTTCAGCATAGGTGTTTCTAGTAAGATTATAAGATGTTGTGCCAAATTTAAAGAAAATCGAGTACAATATGTGGTTTCTAGAGCGGAAAATGTCAAATCGGGAGCGACATTTGTATGAGAGCTATATATAAATCTGAACCGATCTGACCTATATTAACCATGGGTGTTTCTAGAGGAAATATAAGATGTTTTACCAAATCTGAAGAAAATCTGATACAATTACTGGTTTCTAGAGCGGAAAAAGTCAAATCGGGAGCGAAATTTGTATGGGGGCTATATCTAAATCTGAACCGATTTGACCAATTTTCACCATAGATGTTCCTAGTTTAAATATAAGATGTTTTGCCAAATCTGAAGACAATATGATACAATATGTGGTTTCTAGAGCGGAAAAAGTGTAATCGGGAGCGAAATTTGTATGTGAGCCATATATAAATCTGAACCGATCTGACCTATATTCACCATGGGTGGTTCTAGTAGAAATATAAGATGTTTTACTAAATCTGAAGACAAGCTGATACAATATGTGGTTTCTAGAGTGGAAAAAGTCAAATCGGGAGCGAAATTTGTATGTGAGCCATATATAAGTCTGAACCGATCTGACCTATATTCACCATGGGTGGTTCTAGTAGTAATATAAGATGTTTTACTAAATTTGAAGACAAGCTGATACAATATGTGGTTTCTAGAGTGGAAAAAGTCAAATTGGGAGCGAAATTTGTATGGGGGATATATCTAAATCTGAACCGATTTAATCTATTTTCAACACAGTTGTTTCTAGTAGAATTATAAGGTAATGCAAGGTAATTTTAAGCAAATCAAGTGAAATATGTGGTCTCTAGAGCGGAAAAAGTCTAATCGGGAGCGAAATTTGTATGGCAGCTATATAAATCTGAACCGATCTAACACATTTTTACCACGGGTGTTTCTAGTTGAAATATAAGATGTTTTGCCAATTTTAAAGAAAATCTGTTGTAATATGTGGTATCTAGAGTGAAAAGAGTCAAATAGGGAGTGAAATTCGTATGGGGGCTATATCTAAATCTGAACCGATTTTCTTCAAATTAAATAGCGTTCGTCCTTGTCCCGAAAAACTTCGTTGTGCAAATGTGGTGGCCAATTGACAGGTCCATTCCGCGAAATTATGCGGTTAACCGAATTAATTGCTCTGATGGACGATTATGTCGACCATAAAATGGACGGAGCTTGCGGTGAACTTCGCGAACTGAACCATTACTTTCGAAATAAATTTGCACGATTTGCAAGCGTTGTTCTTTTGTCAACCTGTTCATGATGAAATGGCAAACCAAACTAAATATTAATCACTTGATTAATATTTAGTCAAGTGATGCCAACTTAAAGTTCTATACCCCAATAAAAAACACCCTTTAGGTGAAAAATAATATCTAAAGTTTGGCCAAAATCGGTAAAACATTTGGGAGCAACATTTGTATATATAAATAAATTTATATCTAAATCTGTACTGATCTTACCCACTTTCACCATAGGTGTTTATACACTCCACGATAGTATTATGTCTTTGTGCATTTGTTTGTAACACACAAAAGGAAGGGAGACCCATTGTTAGTAATACCGATCGACTTATAATCACTTTTCGAATCGATTTAGCAATATTATTGTAGCTCGAACAAAATGAAACTTTGCACAATGAAGTTTTTCGGGATAAGGACGAACGCTATTTAATTTGCAGAAAATCGGTTCAGATTTAGATATAGCCCCCATACGAATTTCACTCCCGATTTGACTCTTTTCACTCTAGATACCACATATTACAACAGATTTTCTTTAAAATTGGCAAAACATCTTATATTTCAACTAGAAACACCCGTGGTAAAAATGTGTTAGATCGGTTCAGATTTATATATAGCTCCCATAGAAAATTCGCTCCCAATTTGAGTTTTTCCGCTCTAGAAACAATATATTTTATCAGATTGTCTTCTAATTTAGCAAAGCAGCTTATATTTAACCTAGGAACACCTGTGTTGAAAAATTTCAAATTTAGCTCCCGATTTGACTGTTTCTGCTCTAGAAACCACACTACTCTAGAAACCATTTTAGCAGATCTTCTTAAAATTTGGCAAAATATTTTATATTTCCACTTGAAACACCCATGGTGACAATAGGTCAGATCGGTTCAGATTTATATAGCTCCCATACAAATTTCTCTCTCAATATGATTTTTTCCGCTCCATAAACCACATAATTTATCGGATCTTCTTCAAATCTTGCAAAATATCTTATATTTCAACTAGAATCACCCATGGTGGAATTGAGTCAGATCAGTTCAGATTTAGATATAGTCCCCATACGAAATTCACTCCAGATTTTACTCTTTTTCATTCCACATACCACATATTTTAACAGATTTTCTTCAAATTTGGCAAAATATATTTCCCCCAGAAACACCCATGTTGAAATTGAGTCAGATCGGTTTAGATTTAGATATAGCTCCCATACAAATTTCGATCCCGGCTTAATTTTTTCCGCCCAGAAACCACGAATTTTCACAGAATTTCTTCAAATTGAGCATAGCACGTAATACTTGAACTGGAAGAACCTATTGTGTAAGTAGGTCACTTAATTCCATGTTTGGATATAAATCCGATACAAATATACTTCTCGATTTGACAAATTTGGTCAGGTCATTAGCCTATGATTAGGAAACTCACAAAAATTCTTCCAGTTTTCACTTTTTTACCGAATTGAATTGTATTCGGATAGAAAGTGGAGTGTATCATATAGTCGGCACCGCCCGATTTTAGCCTTTCCTTACTTGTTTTTCCTTTATTTTTTACTGTAAACTGACAAGAATACCCTGGTTCATTTTACATAAAAAAACATTTTTTTTAATTTTCACTAGAAGTTATTTGTTTTAAGTCAACAATTTATTAGAAAAAAATCCGTACAATTTTGCTTCAAAGTTTCACTTCTGCCTGTTAACAACATTTCGTGGATAAATTGGACAAATTAATTGGCTCTTAATTTGACAAAGTTTCCACGCAAAATTGCGTGACTGCTGGGTGTTAATTTAGGTCATTTAAATCTTTTGATACATTGAATTGTTTTAGTATTTATTTGTTTGTTGGTCGCAACCGCCTGTGTGAATGTCCGAATATGTGTAGAAAACAACAATAAACGTTTTTTTAATATTAGACAATTGATGTATGATTTGATAACTTTTTTTCGTTTTAATTATTTACAAGCACGCAAACATGAGTAATAGTGAATAACATATCGGGAGCAGTATTTAGTTGTAGCATACACACTATCATTTTCTTTGTTTTGGCATCAAATTGTTGTCGGTTATACGTAATTTTTGCTTCAATATTATCATTCGTTCACATGTTCACAATCACTGCGGGAACACTTTTTGCACTCACAAATATATGCAAAAATTCATGTGCTAAATATTTTAACTAAACCACTAAACAAACATGCCAGAATAATGTTCCAAAGGAAGATAACCTAACTTAGTTTCGCATTTGGCCCAACCCATCAGAATCCGTAGACCGAGCCTTAGTATTTGGCTTGTGTTGTGAATTGTTGCACAAAGGTGGTAATGGGTTTTCTTTCAGACAAGATTGAAATGCTAGAGATTTAAGTGTATACACGCTAGGCGGCACAAATAAATCATGTCAAGTGGGCAGACAGCCTACTCTTTTAAAGGTGGTATTGTCTTGTCTGCAGCTCTAAAGAAATAAATCAATCAACACACTTTGATTTATACGAGAAATGTGCTTCACCATTTTTTTTCTTGTTTATATGCAAAAAATTGAAGTGGGTCGAGGTTTATATAATATAGCAATACTTTCTAATCATTCCGCAGAAATAAAGCTTTTTAAACACGGCTAAAATAATAGTGATATTTGTAACACCCAAAAGGAAGAGAGATCGACCCATTGTTAATTATACCGATCGACTTAGAATCACTTATTGAATCGATTTAGAAATGTCCGTCTGTCTGTCTGTCTGTCCGTCCGTCCGTCCGTCCATCTATACTTGTAATCACGATACAGGTCGCAATTGTAGACAGAACCAAATCACACTTTGCACAACGAAGTTTTTCTAGATAAGAACGAACGCTATTTAATTTGAAGCAAATCGGTTCAGATTTATATATAGCTCCCATACAAATTTCGCTCCCGCTTTTACTTTTTCCGCTCTAGAAACCACCTATTGTATCAGATTGTCTTCAGATTTGACAAAACATCTTATATTTAAACTAGGAACACCTATGGTGAAAAAAGGTCAGATCTGTTCAGATTTATATAGAGCTCCCATTAAAATTTCGCTCCCGATTTGACTTTGCTGCTCTTCGAACCACATATTTTAACAGATCTTCTTCAAATTTGCCAAAATGTCTTATATTTCCACTAGAAATACTTACGGTGAATATGGGTCAGATCGGTTCAGATTTATATATAGCTCCAACACAAATTTCACTCCCGATTTGACTTTTTTCGCTCTAGAAATCACTTTTTTAAGAGATCTTCTTCAAATCTTGCAAAATATCTTATATTTCAAACAGAAACACCCATGGTGAAAATGGGTCAGATCAGTTCAGATTTATTTTTTATACCCTCCACCTCCAGGATGGGGGTATACTAACTTTGTCATTCCGTTTGTAACACCTTGAAATATCGACCTGAGACCCTATAAAATATATATATTCTTGATCGTCATAAAATTCTAAGACGATCTAGCCATGTCCGTCCGTCTGTCCGTCTGTTGAAAGCACGCTAGCATCTAAACGAAGGAGCTAGAACGTTCAAATTTACCATAAAGATCGGTTGGGATTGAAATGGGCCGAAAGCGGCCCAAAGGGAAAACTTTTTCCCTCCCAAGGACTAAAAATACCCATAATAATCCCTAATATTTTAGCGTCTTTAAGCATGTATTTTGAATATGTCTGTTTATATTTGGTTGATATTTGGTATGCGCATTCCCCGTATAGCAAAAAAGTACACCATAAAGTGATTCTTATTTGTAGGGGTTGAAATGGGACAAAAATGGGATAAAAATACGACAACAGCTAAAAAACGACAACAGCTAGAAACACGAAATTTGGTGTGTACATTCCTCTAATTGTATTTATAATATAAAAGTATTTTTTCCAAATTCGTACTTTTAAGGGGTAAAATAGGAATAGAGGGATAAAAATGGTACCAATCAAACGGCTGTACCTAGAATAATGAAATTCGGTGTATACATTCCTCTGATTGCATAGATAAGTAAAATACACGGATTTTTCAAAATTCGTAATTTTTGGGGTTAAAATGAAAAAAGGGGATAAAAATAGTACCAATCTAATGACAGCTGCTGGAGTCATGAAATTCGAAGTATACATTCCTCTGAGTGTGTAGACACGGAAAATAAACTGATTTTTCGAAATTTGTACTTTTTGGGGGTTAAAATGAAAAAAGGGGATAAAAATAGTACCAATCAAATGACCGCAGCTGACTGCGTAGACACGGAAAATAGACGAATTTTTCAAAATTAGTACTTTCAAGGGATAGAATGGTACAGAGGGATAAAAATAGTACCAACTAAACGACTACAGCTAGAAGGATGAAATTCTAATTGCGTACAAACGTCAAGGGGGTAAAAATGGTACCAACCAAATGGGCTCAACTGGAATCATGGAATTCGGCGTATACATTCCTCTGACTGCATAGACACGCAAAATAGAAAGTTTTTTTCCAAATTCGTACTTTTTCTTTTATGGCAAAAATTGGTTGAATCATGAAGTTAGGTTATTTTGCACTATGTATGTACGTCTGATAATGGATTTTCAAAATGTGTACTTTTGGAATTAAAATAGAATGGAAATACAACCAACTGTAGCACCTACAATATTTATGGCTTTGAAAATATAAATATAAGAATATTTATTTTTTGAATTGACGTATTGGTAGCATTATAAGCGTGGTTTGAAATAATTAAAATATTATATTTATTTATAAAATTAATTTTGCAATATTTGTATTTCTTTTGGTTTGGCTATATTAAAAAAATTATATTTTCCTGTAATATTACTGCACTTCTATGAAAACCGACAAGCTTTGTGGAATGCAATCCATGGTGGAGGGTATATAAAGATCGGCCCGGCCGAACTTAACGCCGTTTTTACTTATTTATAGCTCCAATACAAATTTCGCTCCCATATATACTTTTTCCTTCCCAGAAACCACGAATTTTCCCCGAATTTCTTTGAAGTGAGCATAACATGTTATATTTGAAATGGAAGAACTTATTTTGAAAGTTAGTCACTTTAATCCATGTTTGAATATATCCCCGATACAATTATTCTTTTCGATTTGACAAATTGGACCAGGTCATATTAGCCTATGGTTAAGAAACATGTAAAAATTCTTCCCGTTTTCACTTTTTGCCGAGTTGAATTGTATTCGGATAGAAGTGGATTGTATCATATAGTCGGCCCCGCCCGACTTTAGCCTTTCCGTACTTGTTTTTTTATTATTTTCATGTCCGGGGACTGATAAGTAATTGTTTGCAAATGGAAAACTGTGTGTATCCAGTGTCTATTGCATGACTCATCTGAACAAAAAAAAAACAATAATCGAGTTGAATGACCCAACAACATAAATTAGTTGTCTTATGTCTGACAGTGTTAAGACACATCACAAAAAGGGTCTGTATTTACAACGAAAGTACAATGAACTTAATCTTTGGAATTTATTTCTTCAGAATTTGTTCAGTTCTCTTATCTTGGTGTTGGTCTAATCCGCAAATTCCTTGTAACAGGATACTCTTTATATTGACTTGACGCCTGGCACGGCACAAAGAAGTGCATGTTTGTAGCTTTGGAATTGAAAATAATGCAGACAAATCAATATTTTAAAATTTAATAAAACAAATCGCGTGTGAGATGTATGGCACCGGCCAGTAATACTGACTCTCGGTGGACGACTTTGTTACTTGGAGGACATCGTGTAGATTTTCATCATTTTCATTTTGAATGATTTTGTATAAATGCCATTTTGTGGTGTCATTAAACACGAACAGTCATAATTAATCACTGATAAATTTTATTAATATCTGCCACAGCAAGGGCGTGATTATTTGTCAGTAAACAAGGGTTTCCCTGGAAGAGTTTTTATAGAAATTAATTTTGCTTCAATTACCTGAGGTATTTTACGTATTAATATAATCACATTTAATTGTTGAAAACCACTTATTGCTTTAATATTTTCAATTTATATATAACTCCACAGAAACACTAGAAATCGTTCCAGGATATTTCATGGGAAGTTTACAAGTGCTTTTGTGTGGTTAGTAGGTATAGGAAACCAAACCCAACATACCATGATAATATATATAAATAAAGAGCAATTAAGGTAATTATAATATCGGACTGTGGCGACTCACCACTTTACACCAATTACTACATAAACTGTTGTGTTTAACTAAATTAAAAAATAATTGCAGTTGAAATAATTAATACAAATTTCTTTTTACACATGTAAACATTTAAAATGAAATAAGCCAATGAGAATAGATAATTTCAAATTGAAAATGAATTTATACGAGAAATGATTTTATGACGTTTAGTTTGGAATATTGTTTGGGACATACGGGCGCCCTGGTTGGTTCTAATGTTCTTTTCCAGCAAAGGAGTTTTATCTCGACAATGGCTCGCACTGTGTTGTGTTCCAAAGGTGTCCAAGGTGCCTTGTCGCATAAATCAATCAATCAGTTCACGTAACCGAAATTATATAGCACCGTTCCATATTTCATTTGAACCGAATGATATACGCCTGAAACTATATGCGAAATTGAGTTAATTGGCGTTCTTAGTTTTTCATTTCCTTATCCTGTTGTCCGTTAAAAGGAATACAAAGTTTCAGTGGATTCAATTTTGAAAAGAAATATTAAAGACAAGTAAGGAAGGTTAAAGTCGGGCGTGGCCGACTATATGATACCCTACACTTAGTCATTATACCCTATGGTGTAGGATATAAAAAGGTCATTACATTTGAACCGGGTGATATACAATGCAGCTATAAGAGGAGAATATACTACAAATTCCATACTTCTATCTGTATTGGTAAGAAAACTTGAACACAAACTATGAATGGGAGCTATATACAAATCTGAACCGATCTGACTCATGTTTAGCAAAGGTTTTATAGTTGAAATATTAGACGATTACCCACATTTTATGGAGTGTTAAATATGTGGTTTCTAGAGCGGAAAGAATCAAATCAAATCGGGAGCTATATATAATCCGAACCGATGTGACCCACTTTCGTTATAGTTGTTTCTATTTCAAACATTAGCTGATGTGCAGAATTAGAAAAAAATCTGTTCAAATATGCTATTTCTAGAGCGGAAATAATCAATTCAGTAGCGAAATTTGTATTGGAGCTATATATATATCTGAACTCATCTGACCCATTTTCACCAGAGCTGTTTTTAGTTGAAATATAAGCTGTTTTGCCAAATTTGAAGAAAATCTGTCAAAGTTTGTGGTTTCTAGAGCGGAAAGAATCAAATCAGAGGAGACATTTTTATGGGAGCTATATATAAATCTGAACCGATCTATCCTATTTTTACAAGAGCTGTTTTTAGTTGAAACATAAGCTGTTTTGCCAAAGTTGAAGAAAATCTGTCAAAGTTTGTGTTTTCTAGGGCGGAAAGATTCAAATCGGAAGCAACATTTGTATGGGAGCTATATCTAAATCTGAACAGGTTTGCTTCAAATTAAATAGCGTTCGACCTTATCCCATAAAACTTCGTTGTGCAAAGTTTCATTTAGTTCTAACAACAATTGCGACCGGGACTTTGATTACAAGAATAGATGGACAGACGGACGGACATCGCTAATTCGACTCAAAAAGTGATTCTAAGTCGATCGGTATAATAAACGATGGGTCTATCTCGTTTCCTTTTGGGTGGTACAAACAAATGTACAAAGACAATATACCCTGTGGTGTAGGGTATAATTATTAAATACTTACTTGCACCCTATTATACCGATAGAAGTGTCAGATTAAAGAGGAGTGTATGTGTTAAAAATACTTCAAATTGTATGCTTCTATCTGTACTAACTATGCGTTTAAGTCAAATTTATGGTTATCGATGCTAAGTCAAAAAAAGTCAACATAAAATATTTTTTATTTTGGAAAATGTGTTTTGTAGTAAGTGACACTGAGAAAAAATGGGATGTTTTGTGACTTCAATAACAAATTGCGCAACAAATCAAAGACTAGCGCTAAGCGCGTATGTTTTCAAGCAAGGTAGCTCGTCCTTTTAAAATATTTGTTCGTTAATTTCAATGTAAAGTTGTAAGTGTAAAATCGACTTCAAAAAGTTGATTATTTGACCTCAAAAATAGACTTGATACGAGAAACAGAAGAATTTTTCAAATTTGTACTTTTTAGGGTGAAACGACCAAACGGCTGCGGTTATAATCATAAAATTCGGTGCATAAATTTATCTGACTGCGTATACGAGCATAATAAGAGAATTTTTCAAAATTCGTTTTTATACGGCCAACAAAGGGATACAACTGTCTCCAAACATTATGCTGTATCTAGAATAATGAAAATAGGTCTGTACATTAGAGCGTACCAGGTTACAAGTAAAAAAAAAAGTTCGCCGTACACCTTCGAATATGAAGTATTATTGAAAGATAGTTTCAAAAAATTTTTTTTTATTTTTTTATGCCGAACGTAGGGGTCGCGCTTTTACATTTTTCTAAATAACTTCTGCATTTATAAACGGACTTTAAAGTGTGATACATCGATGTTTTTGTCTCGACGAGGCCGATTTTTTTGTCTTTGAAGTCATTGAGCTCAAGCATGATTCATGATTTTATACGAGCTTTAATTTTCTGATATTAGAGTGGTACATTAGGGTAGTAGCAACTGAGATATGATGGGTAAGTACCAGAAGAGGGTGCTTAGTATTACAGCTAGAATCATGAAATTTGATATGTAAGTTCTTCTGACCATGTAGAAGCGCAGTCAAATTGGATTTTTCAAAATTTGTACTTTTAAGGGTTGCGAGGGACTAAATGGGATGAAAATGGTACTAATATAAGTATTGCAGCTAGAATCATGAAGTTTGATATGTAAGTTCTTCTGACCATGTAGAAGCGCAGAAAAATTGGATTTTTCGAAATTTTTACTTATAAAAAGTTAGCGGGACAAAAAAGGGATACAAATGGTACCAACTAAAGTATTGCAGCTAGAATATTCAAATGTGATGTGTAAGTTCTTCTGACCATGTAGAAGCGCAGTAAAATTGGATTTTTCGAAATTTAGAGTTATAAGAGGTTAGCGGAAGAAAAGGGATAAAAATGGTGCCAACTAAAGAATTGCAGCTATAGTCGTGAAATTTGGTATGTAAATTGGATTTTTCGAAATTTTTAGTTATAAGAGGTTAGTGGGACAAAAAGGGATAAAATTGTACCAACTAAAGTATTGCAGATAGAATCTTGAAATTTTACGTGTAAGTTCTTCTGGCAATGTAGAAGCGCAGTAAAAGTGGATTTTTAAAAATTGTACTTTTAAGGGTTACGAGGGACAAAAAGGAATAATAATGGTACTAATTTAAGTATTGCAGCTATAGTCGTGAAATTTGGTGTGTAATGTGGAAGCGCAAATCCTAATGAATTTTTTCGTAATTTATACCTATAAGGTGTGAGCGGGACAAAAAGGGATAAAAATAGTACCAACTAAAATATTGCTGCTATAGTCGTGAAATTTGGTGCGTAAATTCCTCTGACAAAGTAGACTTGCAACAGAAATGAATTTTTCGAAATTTTTAACTTTTAAGGGGAGAGCGGGACCAAAAAGGATAAAAATGGTACCAACATTAGGATTACAGCTAGAATCATGAAATTTAGTACGTAAATTCCTCTGACCATGTAGAAGCGCCATCAAAATGTATTATTTTTCGAATAAATGGGTCTGCGGTTGTAATTATACACTCCACGAGAGTTTTATGGCTTTGTGCATTTGTTTGTAACACCCAAAAGGAAGCGGGATAGACCCATTGTTAAGTATACCGATCGACTTAGAATCACTTTCTGAGTCGATTTAGCAATGTCCGTCTGTCTGTCCGTCTGTCTGTCCATCTATTGTTGTAATCAAACTACAGGTCGCAATTATAGTCCGATCTTAACAAAAATTAGCACAAGTAAGTTTTGTGGATCAAGGACGAACGCTATTTAATTTGAGGCAAACCGGTTCAGATTTAGAAAAAATTTTAGCAAAAATTGGGTAAGATCGGTTTAGATTTAGATATAGCCCCCATACAAATGTCGCTCCCGATTTGACATTTTCCGCTCTAGAAACGACATATTGTACCCGATTTTCTTTAAATACGACACAACATCTTATAATTCAACTAGAAACACCTATGCAGAAACTGGGTAAGATCGGTTCAGATTTAGATATAGCCCCCATACAAATTTCGCTCCCGATTTGTCATTTTCCGCTCTAGATACCACATATTGTACCCGATTTTCTTTAAATTTGGCACAACATCTTATAAACCAACTATAAACACCTATGCAAAATTGGGTAAGATCGGTTCAGATTTAGATATAGCTCCCCTACAAATGTCGCTCCCGATTTGTCATTTTCCGCTCTACAAACGACATATTGTACACGATTGTCTTTAAATTTGACACAACATCTTATAATCCAACTAGAAACACCTATACAAAAATTGGATAAGATCGGTTCAGATTTAGATATAGCCCCCATACAAATGTCGATCCCGATTTGACATTTTCCGATCTAGAAACGACATATTGTACCCGATTTTCTTTAAATTTGACACAAAATCTTACAATCCAACTAGAAACACATATGCAGAAATTCGGTAATATCGGTTCCGATTTAGATATAGCCCCCATACAAATGTCGCTCCCGATTTGACATTTTCCGCTCTAGAAACCACATATTGTACCCGATTTTCTTTAAATTTGACACAACATCTTATAATCCATCTAGAAACACCTATGCAGAAAGTGGGTAAGATCGGTTCAGAGTTAGATATAGCCCCCATACAAATGTGGCTCCCTATTTGACTTTTGCCGCTTTAGAAACCATATATTGGTTTCTAATTTGGCACAACAGCTTATAATCCAAGTAAAAAAACCCATGGTGAAAGTGGCTACGATATAGTGCAAATATAAATGTTGCTCTTAAATGTTTAACTGATTTTGGCCAAACTATACATATTATATTTCACCTATTTCGTTCCAGATTTCAGTATACCCCCATACAAATGTCCTTTCCGATTTAACATTTTTTGTCAAAAACACATATTTACAGGATGCAAAAATCCTGCCCGTTTTCACTTTTTCACCGAATTAAATTCTATTCGGATAGAAAGTGGAGTGTATCATAGAGTCGGCCCCGCCCGACTTTAGCCTTTCCTTACTAGTTTTTTGTTAAAAACTGGGCAGAGAATGATAAAAAATATATGTCCGAAGGGAGTTCAGCTAAAACAATGCACATCGACAAGCACATTCCTTTGACTGTATATGAGTGCTATATTTCCAATTTACTATTTTAGAAAGAAAACCAAATAAATTCTATCCTAATACAGAGAAGGCTAAAACTAATAACAAATACCTGGCTTTTTCGCGTGAAAGTCAAATATATGGGTCCATATTTTGGTATAACCCCATACAAGTGGCCGACATTTTCGAACTATTACCTACATCTTGATCTAATATCTTTTTACCGCTGCAAAATCTGAATTTGTCATCGGATCTTGATCAAATTTTCCAGATCATGATTAATTTTGAAATAAAAAATTGGACCATGTGGATGGCAATACAGCTGTCCCTCCAATTAACCGTCCTTAAAATCGTCATATTACATCGAATCTTGATCAAATGATCAACTACTTTTCAAATAGACCTTGTTTGTACCCTCCATTAGGGTATTATGTCTTTGTGGATTTGTTTGTAACACCCAAATGGAAACGAAAGAGTCCTATCCTTTAATATACAGATCGCCTTAGAGTCACTTTTTGAGTCTATGTCCGTCCGTCCGTACGTGCGTCCATCCGTTCGTCTGTCTGGCCACCTATTCTTGTAATCTAAGTACATAATCCAATGACAATGACTTTATTCCATGTTTGGATATAGCCCGATACAAATATTCTTCTCGATTTCTTTTCAAATTGGACCAGGTCATATTAGCCTATGATTAGGAAGCATTCTTCCCGTTTTCATTTTTTACGGAATTGAATTGTATTCGGATAGATAGTGGAGTGTATCATATAGTCGGCCCGACCGACTTCAGCCCTTCCTTACTTGTTCGTTATAAGAACGTTATTTAATTTGAAGAAAATCGGTTCAGATTTACATATAGTCCCCATAAAAATTTCACTCCCGATTGGCTTTTTCCGCTCGCTGCTTGACTTTTTCCGCTCTAGAAACCACGTATATGAAAGTGGGTCACTACGTTCCATGTTTGGATATAGCCCGGATACAAATATTCTTCTCGATTTGACAAAGTGGGTCATAAAACACTTGGATATATATGCAGGGAGTGGTGTACGATTTTTATTTTTTTTTGCGTTATTTCATTTTCGGGTTTGAACAAATTTTTCATTGTTTTCCAATTTTTGTTCTGGACGATTTTTTATTTATTTTTTGTGTGATTTTTAACTGAAAACAACAACTGTGTATTATTAGTATTTACTTTTTAGTTTGAGCAAATAAATAGACTTTTTTTCGAAAGAATGAATACGGATTTTTTAGCGTTCAGTGTAATAAATGCCACATGGGCATCTCCCAGTGGCCCGGACGCGACATTCGCACGCCTTAAACTACGCCAAAAACAAGAAAGAAGCTGAAAAAGTCGATCAGCCTTTTTGGTGTTTTAAATCGCTTAAAGAGTACTACATTTGAAAAATATATCTTTAGGATTTAGTGCAAATTAGTACAAAATTATAAACAATTTTACATCTAAACGGACGCGACAAAAAACAGAAGTACTTTTGAAGGTCTAATAGAAATATACAAAGTTCAGCGATTTTTTGAGAACTTTATTTTTCCTTATGTACATGTAAATGAAGGTCAGAGGATATATTTAGTTCGTAGATTTATGAAATATGAGAATTACCTCTTAGATTTTTTTAACTAGGTACAGCAGAAATACGGACTCGACAAAGCGGACGGGACAAAAATTTCCAGTCGTAGTAAAAAAATTAGTAAAAAAGTAATTTTCGTTATAACACTTCAACTTTTAATAGAAATAAAATAGAACAAGTTAACTTCAAGTTTCATAATAAAAAAGTTGTCGAAATAACGAAAAATTACAATTTTTTGGGAGATACCCATATGTCGCTCTTCGGTGCATTGACATTTGTGTTTGTCTCGAATGATATATTACGGACTTAAGTCAACAGTTGCCATTTCTGTCGCACTGATATCCCATTGAATTGAATTAAGCATCGATAGACTTGTTTTCTGTTATCATCAACCTAAAATGCAATTTAAATTATCATTAACTGATTTTTAAATACTACGACTTAGGACACTATGGCATTTAATACAACAAATACTTTTAAGCTGCTTAGAGAATAAATGTGCCGCTGTCTACCGAAACATTATGTTATTTTTCCAAACAAATGTTAATCTATAACAAAATAATTATAGATATGAAAAATAGCTCTAACTCAATTTATTTGAATTTGTTGGTTGTCCAGCCCTTGCTTTAAGCTCATCATCACATTTGTGTTGAATGTCCTATCAACTTAAATTTTTTTTTGCTTCATGTCTGGCAGTGCTAAAGAGACCTTTAACTACATCGTATAAACGTACAATGGACTTAATCACTGGAATTTTTTCTTTAGAATTTTTTGGCTTCTGTTATATTGGTGTTGGTAACAGGACATACTTTTTTTTGGCTCGCTGCAATGTATGAAAGGACTGATGTAAACGTAAAACCGGCGTCACAACAACTTTTGTTTGGGATGCTTAACTTTTTTTATTCACAGGAAACATCTTGCAGCAAAGTGAAAGCATATACATTACATGTTACCTTATATTTTTAAATTTGAAAGATGTGAGAAAATGTTAAATTTTATTAACTAAATGTCGACGAGCCACAATCCATTTAAAAAGTGATTTTCTCTAGAATTTTTTTCAACCTGAAATCCAAATTTTTCTTTGGCATATTTTCCTGGCTCATAATAAATTATTCGAAATCAGAGACTTTTGCAAATTGTACCAATACCCCATCCAAGAGTATCCACCAAAAACTAGTTCTTTTAAGCATCGGCCATGGTAAATAGAATCAACCACTATTATTCTGCTAAATTGTGTGTATTATTATGAAGTTTTTGCACAACCGCTGCTTTTGTTTGGGTTTAATGGCCAAAATGCAAATTGGCGTGATTATTTGTAAGTAAACATAACGAAGTGTATTGTTTGTTTGTTAATTACCCGTAAAATTTGTTCAATTGCCTGAGGTCTTTGGCATAATAAATTTGCACTTAATTGTTGGCAACCACATATGATTATTTAAAATTACCTAAACACTAGATCTTTGGTATAATAGCACGCCGGCAAGCAAGCCCCACCAAAACATATTTACATACATAAATATAAATCAAGTAAGGAAAAGTTTCTGACGGTGATGTTCGTATACATTATATTATTAAATTCCTAAATAATAAAATGAGTAAAATTTAATGAATTAGTTTATATTAATATATTTTTAAAATATGCTGTTTCTGGAGCGGCTCAAGTCAGGAGTTACATTTCAAAGGAAAATATATATGTATAAATTTTAACCCATCTTTTTCAATGTAAAGGGTGATTTTTAGCTATTATCTTTTTGGCAACACTGGTTTAAACATCTGACGCACATTTCGTGTTTTGTTTCACTGTCAAACATCTTCAGTTTGGTCTATAATTTAACCATGAATCGTCTTACTATCGAACAATGCTTGCAAATTATTGAATTTTATTATCAATATACGTGCTCTGTTAAGAAAGTTCATAGCGCGTTTCCATTTTATGGTCAGTTTAATCGACCACTGAAGCGGCTATTCGGGCTATTGTGACTAAATTTCGCACCAAATTTACATTGTTGGGCATTAAACCACCAACACGCTTACGTAAAGTGCGAACTGAAGAAAATATCGCAGCTGTATCGACCAGTGTTAATGATGACCATCAATTATCGATTCGTCACCGTTCGCAGCAATTGGGCCTCTGTTACTCAAAAACCTGGAAATACCAAAATTGGACTAAGCGGAGACGCAGTCAAGGTCAACATTTGCATGAACTAATCCTCAAACATTAAATTATGTGGACCGTACTATCGATTCAAATAAAGATTCCATGCACTTTTCTGAATTTTATGTGTTTTTTTTTTTGAAAAACTTTCCTATAGCTTTTAAAAAATCACCCTTTAGATAGAGTCAGCCTTAGACTTAAAAGAATCGTTTGTGCCAAGTTTTATTGGGATGCTGCCTTACTTTAAAATAGCTGAACAAGGGTACGGACATGGCAATCCCGGCCAAAATTCAATAACTTTGATCTAGTAAATATGAGTATGATATTTGTAAACAATTTAAATTAGACAATGATCGAGGATTATTTTAAGATGTGAAAATTTAAAATCGGACAATCAGGTATATTTTAGAAATTATCTCAAAGTTGACTACTTTTTTATTTTTCGATTTAAAAGAAAATTTCTTCAACGAAGTAAGTAAACTTCAGTCGCTTAAACCGACTTATATATACCCCCAAAGTTTATGCCACTTTGTGTGGGAGGTAACAGAAGGGGTGAGACAATTTCGCTCTTACTTCATGCGAGTGTAACCACTAAAAAAGTATTGCTAAATATCAATTTTCACACTATTCCGATCATCAGTATAGAAGTTATAACAGTTTTAATTTTACGTAGATTTGCGTTATTTGTGTAGGAGGTACTGGAAGGGGCATGGCAAAACCCGTGATATTTAGTAAGTGATTATAAAAACATTATGAAATACCAAAATATAGCTGATTCGGATTATCCATGTGGATGTTATATGGGTTTTAATTTGACATTGGAATATGGGCTATTTGTGTGGGAGGTACCAGAAGGGGTGTGGCAATTTCGCCCATCTTCGAACTTAAACTAAGTTTGGGGAAAATATTACCATGTGCAAAGTTTGAATCGAGCCGTTAACTCCTTTCGAGAGTTATCGTTTACACCAGCCAGCTAGACGGGCGGACGGACGGACATAACTCAAACACCTTAAAAAGTCGTGAAACGGATTTGGTCCAAACATACTTAGGGTCTTAAGTCACTCCTTCAATGCGTTACACATTGTAGAGTTAGGGTATAAACAGAGGAGCCGCTAAATGTGACTTAGATACTTCCCAGATAGCAAAGTGTTGAATAAACTTCAAGATGTTTCTCATCTATCTTGAATGTCATATCATTTGTTGCATTAATTCTCATTGCCTTTACGATATTAATACCTATTCCAGTTTTGGCCGATTCCGAGTGTATTGTGTTTATCTTTGCCTGCATATCATTATAATATGCAGTCCAAGTCTTCGAGCCTTCTTAATCGTCTGTGTTCGCTCGAGCATCTCATCACAATGCTAAAAAGTAGAGAAGATAGTACACACCCTTGTCTGACGCCAGCATTTATTAAAATTGGTTCACTCACACTACCCTCGTGTAAAATTCGACAATTTGAGTTATAGTAAGCCTTTATGATGTCAATAATCTTTTTTTGGGATTCCTTTGCACTCTAATGAGCGGAATGAGACAATGTGTCGCAAGTCTTTTCGAAGTCAATGAAGACCAGGTACAGCGGCGATCTCCATTCCACTGATAGTTCGATGATAATACGAAGACTATTGTTCACTGCGAAGATGGGGATCGAATGCATCACTAAGTATCTTATTTATACTTAGGGATATTCTCTTATTGGCCATATTGATTAATGTTATTCCTCACCTGGGTATATTTATAATAAGGCCTTCCTTGAGTTCATCACATAGTGAATTGGCTGCCCAGAATTCATATACAAATTTGTGGATTAGAGCTTGTTATTGGAGAATTGTTATGGTATATATTATATAGTAACGTAATTATCACTTTACCCTCGTATTTGAAACACGCGCTCGACCAAATAAATTTGAAATCTACAACGGAATATCGCTGACTTTGCTAACTCAACATTTGTACACAATGAAGCCACTTCATCCACTCTGCTCCAACACAGAAATTCGATACCGAATGCAAACATCCAGAGTCAGCAACTCGACCGGACACAAACACTATTTCGTATTTTGTATTTCCAAATTATTTTTAGTTTTAAGTTGGAACTCAAATAATAAAATTCTTCTAAATCCAAATCGGATCTTTTATTTAACTATATATATGCTGGAAAAATGAATTCTAAACTCTTTTTTATGAACGGACCAAAAATTATATATAAAAAAATCTGTATATAAAGATATTGCTAAATATAAATGTTGAAGCGATGGGAGTAAAGCCAGGATCAATTTAATGACCTATGTATCATGCGTAATTGCAAAAAATTATGTTAATCATAAAAATTATGTTAATGAAGAAGAAAATAAATATTATGAATTATGTGCACTAAATCGCATTAAAGATGAAAGTGCGAACATTGCTGGATCACTTGGAATACTTGTTTTTGATATCAGTTTCGCCAAGAAGGAGATACATTCAACTGGAGATTTTTATTTGTGAAATTATAAGTA